>MU228531.1:453619-465652 GCA_018584345.1 Thuja plicata | reverse complement strand
TGGTACTTTCTCTCTTGAGATTGGTGGTCATTGTTGTTGATTTACCTTGGGTGAGGTGATTTCAAATTAGTGGGTCAATTAATCTTGTTTGCTATGTTTGGGTGAGGTGAAGAGGCTAGAGGATTATACTCTTTTCCCTTTTGGGAGAATTAGAAACTTGGAACCCTTGAATCCAAACCAAGTCCCCATGTGGTGCACATTGTGAGTCTTCCTTGTTAGAGAGGGCTAACTGTAGTGGAAACTCCCTTTATTGGGTAAACCACGTGGACGGAACCTCAAGCGGTAATAGCCATTTTTGCCATGGTAGCAACAACCGCTATATAAATGGCCTTGTGAAAGAAATCTCCACAGGTGTAGTCTCTTGTGGGTTGTCAGATCTCCTCAGTAGCTCCTGATTGATTAAATTCTCAGACTATGTCAAAACCTTGGTGCGCCAGGATTGGATTTCACCCACTTGAGATTGCAAAAGTTGCAGAGTCAAACCATTACTAAGAACCATAGTGCAACCAAATTTTTCTTTTCTAGGACTATGTGCATGATTGGAAAACATTTTGAGAACATACATAAGTAAGATCCTTATGGAGTAGAATACTATGTCACTATCCATGCTCATGTGCAAGGTTTCTTTGTCCCTTGCTCATTGTTTGAAGACATTGACTACTTGAACTCCCTGATTGTTGTCTTACATGCTTGATTAATGATAAAATCTGTGAATGCATCTAGTTGGTCAATTAAAATGAACAAATCTGAGTTCCCAAGTGATAAAAACTTCAATAGATCTCCCCAAAAGTGCTATGACATGTTGCTCAACATCCAAATGAAGTTAAATGGTATCAAATTGCACAAAATGGCTCTTGGTCTTCTTTATTCTACATCTCCCATGTCTTCCTAGTCTTCCATTTCCATCATTTCTCTTCTTTCTTTATGCTTCTTCCTCTTCTTCCTAAGATCTTCACGTCTTCTTGATTCATTCTCATTCTTCTCTTCTTCTTTCACGCTTCTTCCTCTTCTTCCTAAGCTCTTCACGTATTCTTGTTTCTTTTCCTCTTATTATCTAGTCTACCTTCTTCTATTCACCTCTTCTGTCACTTCCATGCTTGATTCCTCTTCTTCTAGAACCATAAATTTCAAATATCTTGTTATGGAACCTCTCTTAAGAATAGTTGATCTTGAACTCATTTCTCAATTCGAAGAGTGGTGTTCCTCCAAAAATTGCATGGATGATAAATTAAGGACAAAAATAGAAAAAAAGCGAGTGAATCAGACGCCTTTGCAAGGATCATACACATGATCTTCTCACAATCTCTTTCTTCCAAATGTCTTTCATCTTCTAATTCTTCTTATCTTTCCTCATCATCCAAGTCTTCTTCCTCCACTAGGTCTTCACTTTCCTCTTCTCCACGATCTCATTCTTCTTCTACTTCTCCCAAGAGTCATACTTCTCTTCTCAAGGCATACCATAATGAGAAACATGATGACCCTTATGATACCTCTTCCATGAATAATGACATGCCCATCTTTGATGCCTCTGATGATCCCATCTATGATGACTCTGATGATTATGATGACTATGATGATGGACAATATAGTGATATCTATGACACCTCTATTCCTAAGAATCCTCCTCGTCGTGTGCTTGTTTATAATAGTAAGGGGTCATCCCATTGGATAGATTGTGATGGTGATCTATATGATTCTGATGTTGAAAGAGACTTTGATGAATTTTGTGAACAATACCTAGCTGGTGCTTCTATTGAGGAAGATAAACTTCACCGCACTTATTTTAAACAGAAATATCATAAGAGTTTCTCCTCTGACGATTCTCATGCTGAAAATAAAGATTGCAATCTCAAGAAAGATCATGTTAATGATGAACCTCTGTTTTGTGATGATTCCCTTCCATCATCCACTTCCTCCAATACTCATACATCTCCTAAAGTTTCCAAATCTTCCACAAATCCTTCATCCGATAAAATTCCTAATACTTTTCATGCAGTTCCCTATAGTTATTCTCAAGGGCTACCTCTTAAAGAAACTCAAGCTAACCTTCACTTGGCTGCAAATACTTTCAATAATGCTAAACCTAAAGAGCCTAGGCCTTTACATGCTATAATGCCTACTTCATCTTATCCTTCCCCATCTCTTCCCAAGTCTCCCATACAATTCCAACATGCTTCCTTGTCCTTAGAAGTGGCTCCATGTCAAGAGGACTCTAAAAATGATAGAGAAAAGAACATAAAGAAAGATCAAGATCAAGAAACCTCCATGTCATCCAATCCTTTTCATGATGTCTCTTATCCATTTCATGGTTCTTTTGACCCCTTACGCCCTTTCTCATTCATTCCACCATGTCTTAAGTCTTCTCCTAAGCAAGATCAAGTCACTACTTACACCGTTGAGCTTATTGACAATCAAAATAACCTTACCCCACTTACACTTTCCAAAGATGATACTTCCATTAAGGTTATTAAAAATGGTATTGTTACTTCCAATGTTGAGCCTATCGAAAACAAAGAGAAAAATTATGCGCTTATGCTATCCAAAGATCCTTGTCAAGATCAAAGTCTTCCATCTTCTTTTTCTACCACTCCATGTTCACTTCCACTTTCTACTCTTCCTAAGTCTTTTCAAGCTTCGAACAATTCTATCAAAGAAGGTTCTCCTATTCAAGATGTTCGCGATCCTATTGAAAATAATAATACTCACTCTAAAGATGTTGATGTCCTTGGTTGTCATATACATGCTGATGAACTTATTGATTATCCTTTTGCATCTTTCATGTCCATCCTTGGACCTCCTCCACCAATAGTAAGGGCTTCACGTTTTCCTTCCATATTGGGTCCTTATGTCCCTTCACTTTCCCCTCCTAACTCTCCTAATTCATCATCCATCTTGGGTCCTTACGTCCCTCCATCAAATATCTTTCCTCAAGATCAACATAGATGCATACCCTTGAATTCTTTTCATCCATCCACCCATCTAAACCAGTCATATTCTTCTTCTTCCTCGACAAGTCCCAAGTCTTTTGGAAGAAACTTAAATGTTCAATACAAGAAAAATAAGCAATATAAGAATCCATCTAAAAAAGATCACCATGACTCCTCTAATCGACATGGGGGCATAAAGTCAAAAGAGATAACTAAGAAGAAAACTACAAGACAAGTATGGGTTCCAAAATCCATCATTGAAGATATTCTCTCTAAATCATCAAAAAGAAATGAAAAGCCTACAACTATATGGATTCCAAAGTCTCTCTTGAAAGAGTCTCATGTTGAGCAACAAGTGAAGTTGACATTCAAGCTTCCAAAGGCTTCCACTTCATCTTCTTCCAAAAACATTCTTTCATTCCATGCGCCTAAACCACAGCCTCTACTATCCATTCATCATATTCCTTCATGTATTCCTTGATTCACATTCCCTCCATTCTGTTGCCACCCTTCAAGGTGTGTATTGACGTTGATCTTTCCTTCCTTTCTGTCTACCCTTTCATAATCCTTCCATTCACTATCATTCTACCTTCTATCCTTTTTCCTCATGTCTTTTCCTCCTATCTTCCAACCTCACTCGCTTTGCATAAAACCTTATCCTCCATTTTTTTTCTTTCATCTTCCTTTCCCTATCAACATCTTTGAGTATATCATTTTGAATCCTTGGCATATCATGGTTTATCCTTTCAAGGAGCATTATCTAAAAGGCTTGCCTTCTTCCAAAAAAATTAAAATTAAAAAAAATTTAAAAAATTTAAAAAATTTAAAGAGAAATAATTTCTTCCTATGGTGAAAACCACTCCCTTGTGGCGCCTTGGATAGGTACCATGATGAAAACTTGGCAATCAGGCATCATGCATATTTCTTCTACATCTTTCATCCATTTTGTATTCTCTCTTTGATCTTGACAATGTTGATCTATTCACGAATATTTGGGCTATCTTTTGAGCTATCTTATGATGATCTTACTTTCATTCCTTTCATGTTTTCATCTCTATCCTCCTCCATTCATTTTTGCCTATCACTATCCTTTTCCCCTTTGGTCTTGATCTAAAAAAAAAGGAGAGTAAAACAGGGTGCTATGAAGCCTCTTGGCATGTCTACTCCTTTGGACTGCATCCTTTCCTGCTCCTGCATTACGATTTTGTGACTTATCCTATGCTGGCCTTTCATTGCTTGTCCAAATGAGCTTTACATGATGTTTCTTTTTCCCTAGCTTGGGTACTGTTGAGGAGTTTGCCTTTGAGGATTCCTTCCCTTCATTCTCCTGCATTGTCATGTCTTTCATCTCTTCCACTAGCTTGCTAATCCTTCATGTCCTCCACCTTGTTAAACATTGGGACTACATAATGTGATCTTGCTTGGGAGTTTGATGCCCATTCTGTCTGGGGGCATCCTTTGTACATAATTATTGATCCTGAAAAAATCCAAAAAATGATATATTGTCAAAAATTCTAAAAATTGGAAAATGTCCTAAAAAAATGATCATCTTAGTGATAACCTAGCAATAGATGCTTTGATGTATCCCAAAAAAAATTATATATTCCAAAAATACAAAAAAATAGAAAAAGTGCCTTGGTGAAAACCTGGAAACAGGTCCCTTGGTAGCAAAAATTCAAAAAAAAATTATAAAAAGTCCTGAAAAAAAAGAAGAAAAAAATGAAAGGAAAAAAAATGTAATAAAATCCAAGTGGTGAAAACCTAGAAACAGGCGCTACTTGAGGCCTTTGCACCCATGTTTCTTAGTGCGTGTCCTCGACACTTAGCCTTTCTCCATCATGCCTTATCCTTGTTGCCTTGGTTTGGAATTGGTATTTGTCTTTGTCTAGGGGGCATAACTGTGTTAGATTTGGTCTTTTGGATGCGTTAGTCTTTAGGACATCCTCACAAATGGTGTTTTTCAACACCACCCCAACTATATTTTTCAATACAACCCTTGACATTGAGTGTTTTTCAACACTTATCGGTTTGGTCTTACCCCATTTTGTCATGTGGTCTTACCTGCTTGCGAGAATTTGATCCTTATCCTCAAAAACTCAATATCAATTAACACACTTAAATTTTTAAACACAATACTTAATGCTTGAGCTATGTCATGATATTTTCTTTGTGTGCTAACTGTTATTGATTTTTGTTGAGTGTCCTTGTCTAATAAGTCTCTTCGGGATGCATAGCTAGAGGACTTGGGGCATGGGGCATGTTTTTATTTGCTTCCTGCTTTATGCTTCACTATTTTTGCACAACTATTCTATTGGTTATCCTAGCCTCTATGCCTTGATGTGAGCGTGGTTTTTCTATGTTAAATTGGGTAAGCTAACATCATAGTCATCTTGACCTTTATGTCTTTGATGCTTATGTTATAATCTTTCCACATTCCAATCTGATATAAATCACATTCATATCTTCATAGTTGCACTTGTGACTAGTGATGATTGTGTGATTTTTCAATGTCCGTTAATAATGGCCCAATGATGAAAATAAGCTCCTTAACATTCTCTTATGAATGATGAGCACAAATTCCTATGTTACAGTTACAATGTAGCTTGCATTGTTAGACTTCATGTTAATTTGCATTTTTAGGCTGCATTGTGATTTTGAGAGGGTTTCCTTCATCTTTCTTGTGGACTTTTAATCAACTGTGATCACATTATGATCTTCATTTTCTTATCTTCTTTCGTGATCTTAATCAAAAAAATTTGTCTTAAACAATTGATTGATTTTGGGGCATTCTCTTTCTTAAGGGAAATTCTCTTTCTTCTCTCTATTTATTTCCACCTCTTCCAAACTTATATCTTCCATTCACTTTCACCCCATTTCTTTTCTTCTAATTCAACTTTGGGGCATAATCTTTCATGCTTGATGATCTACCTTAGTTCTGTGATTCTTATATCTTTCATCTTACATCAAGAACCTTATCTTTAGTTTGATTTGATCAAATTTATCAATCTGTTGTTTCTCCTCTATCTCATTTCAATTTCGATCAGGAGGGGGCAGTACCTATCAAACTTCAATCCTTGATTCAGCTTTATCAATCCTATCAATTGCTCCGCTTGGGGAAACCTTTCTTGAGATTCTTATCTCAGAAATTTCAATTACTTATTTACAACAGTGTTGACCTTGTCTTTTTTGCAATCATCTTATCTTTGTTCTGATGTCAATTACTTATTTACAACGATGTTGATATCTGTGTTGTTTTGTGATCCCAAATTGATCTCACACTTCAACTGCATTCTTTGACTACATGTGTTCCCAGAATGATCACGCATTAGTCAAAGAGGGGCAAATGTATGCACCCTAAAATGGTCGCCTAAACTATGGGCCCCATTTATCATTTTATCAATTTATCAAATTCCGGAATCAATGCTTTGCAACATTTTCAATTCAAATCAATTTCCTTGATCAAATCGTAATTAATTCAATTATTTCAATATTTCCTAAGGTTTGATCATTTCATCAATTATCTTATTTAATTAAAAGAAAACAATTCCTTTTTATTAAATAAAATAATCTTATTTAATTAAAATCTCTTTTAATTAAATAATCTTATCTTATTTAATTGAAATCTCTCTTAATTAGATAATATTATCTTATTTAATTAAAATATCCATTTTAATTAAATTAAATAATCTTATTTAATTAAAAGGAAATCCCTCTTTTAATTAAATAAAACCCCCACTTAAATCTCTCTTTGTTGAAAAAGGAAATAAATTAAATAAAAATAAATAAAGTTCTTTTTCTACACATCTTCCTAAGTGGTGAGATTTTTGCCTCTTAATCATAGCCTTTGATTTTTTTGCCTCTTAATCTCTACCATCGATTGCTCTTTAAAAGGAAACCTCTCATTCTCATTTGAAAATCAAGGTTTTATGCTATTGTTATGCTGCAGGTTTGGAGAGCAATTTTGGAGGAGAATTTGAGCACTCAAGCTTGGATATTGCAACTTCTCTCTTCTTGTCTTCTTCTTGCATCCATGGCTATTCATGTAGATTAGATTCATGTTTCCTTTCATAGATTAATCTTGCATTTGCATTTCTTTTCATAGAATAATCATGCATTGTTATCATTTAGATTAACTTCCTTTCATGCATTGCAATCATATAAAATAGTTTTCATTTCATTGCATATTGTATGATCATGGAGAATAGCATCCTTGCTTTTTCTCTTTGAATCTCCCATTTCATGGTGTACTTGCAGCGACACAACTAGGTCAATCTGAGGGCCTCCATCACAAAACTTTGCACTCCATGACTAGGGAGCTATGAGTCGATATTTGAGGCATCATTCTTGAGCAACCTTGAATGGAATGACTCATAGAAGTGTGACACATTTTTAGGACACAATTACATTAGTGAAGAGACAACAACTAAGACCACATGTTGCAAATGTAATAACCTTTGGCACATCGCAAGGTATTGTAAGTTGCAGGTTAATCAGAAAAGATCACCTCCTACATGCTACAAATATAACAATCCAGGGAATATAGAAAAGTTTTGCAGGTACAATGGAACTAACAATAGAAGAGTACCACCTCCTATAGTTATAAAGAAGAATATTGGTGATACTGGTAAGAGTCTTGCAGAATACGGGATTAAATTTGATAGTTGTTTCAGGAAATCATAAGATATCGGTAGTAATAAGGTATGAAAGGTAAAGGATTCTAGTGAGGAAAGGATTCAGGGAGAATGATTAGATGCTACTGAGTCTTCACCTGATGCTAAAATTGCTTCATCAACCTAGATGGCCAAGCATGACCTTAGGGGGAGCATTGGAAGAACACATCAGAAATCTATCCAACCTCTAAATTTGAGGAGTAAGCTCTTGCGACCTTAGGGAGAGAGTGTAGAGATGTTTTGGAACACATATCTGTGATTGCATAGTTTTACAAGCCTATATCTTATGATTGCCAGATTGTTATTCGACTGGTTTAAGTGCAGAAATGAGTTTATTGGGAACTATGTCATTATTCACTCAACGAAGTATAAGGTTAATTGAAAGAACATAATTGAACATCATTTGGAGAGAAGAGCTTGAGGAGAATAGAGCTTGAGGAGAAAAGAGTCTTGAGAAAAAGTAGATTTGGAGCAAGTGTGTTGAAGAGTTTGATCGAAGAAGGAATTCGCATTTCAGCAGTAAATAGGTATTTAGATCGATTGTAAAGCTTTGGAAATGGATACTCCTATGATTTTTGATGTTGCAGAGAGACCTAGATACAAATTTAAGAAACACCCTTTCAAATCAACTGAGGATGATGCCGAAGGCACATTTTCTCAAACACCCTACGGATTTTTACATGTCGATGATATTAGGGATTACATACATTGTAAGTATAAATCTTTGGGAGATGAAGAGATTGCCACAAAGATGGAAGACATGATAGGTGATGGTGGAAAGATGAAGGATGAGTTCGCACACCTAAATAACCTAAGTATTATGAAGATAACTGAACTTCATGACTTCAACGAAGAAGAATGGATAAAGATTATCTTGAGAAGAGTTCATGATCAGTTCATATGGCTTGGAGATTAGCTTGTGAAGATCTGCAGTGACCTAATTCATGCCATAAAAATATTGGAAAATATTGGTGTAGTACTTGTTGCTAAGAAGAACACCAAGAAGATGGTAGAAACCCTAACGCATTCACAGTGGGACAGAAGAGCGATGATGGTAAATGATATATTCCAATAGGATATAAGATTGATTACTACACTTTTAGGCTATAAACTCCATTATAGCATCTGACTCAATTTTTTATTAGCATGAGTAATCTTAATGTCTTATAAGATGGTCAAGGAAAACGTTAAGTATAATCTTTGTGAAGTCTTAACACAACAATTCTTGGAGAATGTAAGGCAGATTAAGAAGGATAAGTTGAAAGGATTCAGATTTGGATATTTGTTGATACACATGTACATTCACATTCTTCACAAATTCCCTGGTATGCACCCTAGGGCATGGAAAGATAGTATACCTACTGGTATTCAGATTTATTAAAGTTATAGGAGACAGAACAACACTTGGGTAGATGGTGAACTGTTTGCTATGATCAAAATCCTATAAAGAGAGATGAAGGCAATGGAGATAATTCCAGAGGCAGTGGTATAAAAATTCAAGGACTCAATCTGTTTCATGGTTGAAATTGATTGTGTGTGCTTTGAGGAACTTATTCCTAGAAATAAGTGGTGCTATCCACTGGGCTATGAGGTTAGTTCTGAAGTTCTAATTATGCAAGTAGAACACATCTTATCTTCATAAGTTGATTCATCACAAGAGAGATGGAGTACTTATGAGGAGAAGTCTGCAAAGATTAGGGAGGAACAGACTAGAGCATCAAGGAAGAGGAAAGTAGAGAATATAATTGATGACTGTGCAACCAAGACAGGTATATCTAAAGAGGAAATGAAAGAAGTTAGGAAGAAGATGACTAAGAGAGCTTCTGGTTTGGCAAGCACTATTGTTGTAGCCCTTCCACCTCCTGAAGATGCAAAGATAATTAGTCCACTTTCTACTGTGATTGATGTATCTACACCTTCACCACTTCAACATACATCACAAGAAGAGACTACAAAGAAATTACCTAGAAGAAACACAAGGTCCACTAAACTGGACTCACCTTCTAAGAAACCAAGGACAGAAGGAGAAGAGAAGAAAGTTGAAGAAAAGGCCACTAATGTGAGACAAATTTGGAAGGTAGATATGGAAATGATAGAGAAGAGAGTAATTGAGCAAGGGAATCTTATTTCATTGAAAAAATACTATGAAAGGTATGAGGGATCTGACAAAATTTTGATTGAAGACATAGTGATTAAAAATCTACTTGTTTTTAAGAAGAATTTATTAGAAATTGGAGGTATTATACCTGAGGAGTTATATGAGAAATTAGAGATAAGGAAGAAATTAGCATGGAAGGAAGATGAAGTGATTAGAGAACAAGCAATTGAAGGCATGTTTCCTGTTGTATCTATTAAAGAGATAGAGAGGATATTGAGTGAAATCAAACCCTTATTGAGAACCAAGACAAGATTAGTAAAGATAATGGGAAGGAGATATGATGAAGTAATTGAAGAGACACATAAAGCTATAGAAAAGGTCTTGATGGGAACTGAAACTGAGGACATCTCACCACCTAAGGCTCCTAAGCCCAAATCTATTGAGAAAGGTGAATCATCAAGAGATTTGAAATAAACCTTGATAAATCATTAAGCAAATATGCTAGTCAGTATGTAAGCACTGTGAAGCAACCATATTTCTATGTTTCTAGTGTGCTTGTGTCATTGGATACTTTGCTAGATGTGAATGACCTCTTTGTGCAGGATACAAGCATTGAAGGAATCAATGACAAGGATATGATAGAGAAGGAAAAATGGATGGAAAATATTGATGAAACAGTGGAAGATACAGTGAGTAAGGTTAAAGTGAAACAAGAAAATGTTACATATGATTCTTCACATTTATCGTTGGCAAGTTGAGACAAGGCTTTGAGAGATGACATTGAGAACATGGATATGGATGAGTTCATGAAGTTATCCTACATCACATTTGCTAAATCTAAGGAAAGATCTGAGAAGAAAGGAGAGAAGAAGGCCAAAGTAATGACAAGAGTAGTTGACACTTTGAACACACTACTTCTAGAACCTATTGTTTTTCAAGGAAAAGATGATGCAGAAAACTTGAACAAGGCACTAGATGACTTTGACAGTCACTATGAGTCATTAGATAAGATTGCTGAAGAGAAGGCTGAGAAGAAATATTTCACGAAGAAGTTGGAGGAAGTGTGCAAGTCTATCTCATGGGACTTGGGCATATTGAACAAGACTACATCAGAGGCCAAAATTTGTGTCGCACAAGGAAGGAAGTTATACAGTTATTGTATCAACCCTATCAGACATATCAAGAACATTGAGGACATAGTGGCGAAGGATAGAACTACTCTGGATAAATTGATAAACAGTTGTGAGACCTCCTCACAATTTGTATTGGAAATAAATAGAGAGGTGTCCAAAATTTTGGACAAACTAAGTGTACTTGATACATAAAGAGGGAGAGTTATGGAAAGGTTTTGTTTGTTGAAGAGTCTAATCACTCCCAAGCTATCAATTCTTGAGTTCCATATCTCTGACATGGAGAAGACGGGATAGTCCCTTATAGCTAATATTCCTACTAACCTAAAGGCAATAGAGACTTCTTCATTTTCACTGAATGGGTTGATTCATGTGAGTCAAATTTTGGTGAAGACCTAGATAGAGGAAGTGAAGATCTTGGAAGACTCTTTCTGAGATGTACTAAAGATGTTCTAATTTTCTTGTAAGCAGTGGTACAATTTTGGTATATTCTACATTTTTTCATACCTATTCCATTGATTTCAAAGGGGGAGAAGAGAAGAGATAAAAAATGTACATATAATTGTATAGAGTAAAGATATATGTAAAGGATATACAGAGATATATTTCTGGTATTGACACTTAGTCATTTTTCACGAAGTGTTGCCATTAATGTCAAAGGGAGAGATTGTTGGAAAGTGATGCATTTTTGGAGTGATATAGGATACTTGATGTTTTTCATTTATAGAAACACATCTGGTATGATGATTTCTTGGAGTTGTTTACAGTTTTGGAGATGAAGATTGTAAAATGACTAAGTACAGTGAACAGAAATATAGAGTATAGCAGTACAGTTTTGGACAGCGAAGATAGTATATGATGAATGATGACATGCGAGCTTAGATGAAGACATTTTCGGGTATGTATGACCTTTTTTTAAGGTTGCTTGATTTTTTGTGTTGATCACAGTGAGTTAGAGTGTTTTGAAGACATGTGAAGACAAAGTAATAGAGGTACAGGGCAGATGGATAGTCGTGATGATTAAGGGAGTATGACATGGAATCCAAATGTGCTAAGTTGGATTGGGATTATGGATAACCTATGCTATGGTAGTATAAAGTTGTCAACTTTGTATTTACTCTTTGCATAATTATTAATTTTATTTTGTAATGTATTAGAGAGCTGACTGAATAATGTAATATATATATATATATATACATATATATATA
>MU228531.1:441181-453569 GCA_018584345.1 Thuja plicata | reverse complement strand
TATATATATATGAACTTTTGGTAAAGCGAAGTGTGTGTTAGGGATTTTTCTTGCAAGAACCTTTTAAATCAGTATGAATGCTTGCTCCTGTATATTTCCATTATAGTATTTGCAAGAAAATCCTAATTGATGAGGATTGGATATGATCCTCCTTCTTTTTTGAGATCCACAGACTTAGGTAGGTATTACATTTGAATGATTACTGACTTGCAGTGTTAGTTATAGTGGATTAGGTATTTTTACTAGTTTGCTAAATGCCTTTTACTGTACCAATAAATAGAAAAATATGCAAAGGACTGTGATTAACCTGATATAGAGATTAATAAGCCAAACTATTATCTTGACAATAACAAATAGTAATGTGATAAGGATTCTCATCCTTCTTCCTTTTACAGTTCTCTAAACTTAGGAGGGTTAACCTATTGATTCTCTCTTGAAGGAATCAGCAAATTGAATTGTATACTCTGTGAATACAATTACTTGTAAATATATGCTTTCTTATGAATAAATTTTAATTGATTGGTTGATCTTGAATATTGGATGATGAAAAATTACTTGCCAAACCATAAACTAGTGCCTGATCCTGTGGGCAACAGAGTCAATCTCAAATGCAAATCCACAATTAGGTGAATAATGAAAATACATGCAACCTAGATAGAATGAATTACAAACTATCCACTCACTCCTATATCTTTGCTATCAGATCTTAATACCAATATTCAGCTTCCTGGGATCATTTGAAAAAATTACTCTTTCCTTGAAGGACCTCACAAATGACTGCACAACTACCTTGCAGTTGATATATTTAAATGCCTTACAAATAAATATATAAAATATTGAATAGAGATAAAAGAGACAACACAAGATATAAATAGATATTGCAATGTATTTTGTTAATGTCTAACTGCTTCAGAATACATTTAATAGACCAAAAAGTAGAGAGGTTCAGACAAAATTATAGTAGTCTGCCTTGTAATTATATTTCATCCTCCTTAAAAAAGTTACAATATGCTCTATATATAGGCTAAAACCATCTTGGAATCCTTAAGAAGTAAGGATGCAATAAGCTTCGGATGGTTTAAGACCTAACCCTAAAAACATAGAAAATGACAAAAGACAAGAAGAGACCAAGCGGTGGATGGACAAAAATGAAGAATGAAAACTGATTTGGATCTTGTCTTCTTGTGATCATTGGCACCTTTATCTATATGTGTTCAGGATAGCCTCTGATATTTGTAGAAAAACCTAGTGACCGCCATTATAGGCTAATTTACACTAGTCTTCAAGATGACTAACCTCCTTGTGCTCAAAGAGAAGGTACCAGGTGTTCTTCTATTCTTCGCCAATAATATCCAAGTCAACAGTGGTGAGGTTTTTCTTTTTGGGCTTTGTTAAGACATCCCATGTTGTGAGATCATCTTCTTTTGGTCATTCAAAGCTCTAAATATTCTCCAGTTGTGTCTTTTTCCTTTCCCACCTTGCATCTGTAATGCTCTTTACATATATTATGAATTTGTTAAAATTTGTTTCTGCCTTAAAGGCCTCATCTAGAATCTTATTATATCTTTCCATATCTAATTATCCCTTGTTAGAAACATATACCTCTTTACTAGGTAATACAGTTTCAAATTTTGAGCTCCATACCCCTAGTGGCTCGATTTGATCATCTCCTGACCTTATTGATGGCACAAATCTATTATAGTCAGGCCCAAACATATTAATTCTGGCCTCAACTTGATTTTCCTTGCCTTTGAAAAAGGACAAGGTCACCCCAATATATTCTATCTCCTCTCCAACCTGGGTTACTATCTTCGGTAAATTTGATCTCAATGGTTGCAAAGATGCTAACCTCTCAAATAACTCGGTTCTCATTGACCATGTTGCATAGTAAGGGTTCAAAATTGATACAAAACTATTAACCTCAATTTGTAGGCCTAGAAATTTACCATAGGCACCATATACTATATCCACTTTATCTTTTAAAACATTTACCCTATACTACAAAATTTCCATTAAAGCTCCCAAAACAACATTATTATGCTCTCTAATCCCATGCTCTGTTTCAGCTGCAACATACTCTGTTTCCTCTGTTTGAATCTCAACATCTGTTCCTTCTTTCGGTACTCCAGGGGAAACCTCAGGAATTTCTTGTAGTTTTTGAGTTAGGTCTGCAATTATCTTTTCCATTGCATTTATCTTCATCAGACCTAATTCTCTATCCTTGGCAATCAGGCTTGTCTCATCAAATATTTTCTGATATCTAGTAAACATTTGTGCTACCTTTACCTCATTCAAGTGAGAAAAATTTGTTAATGCTTGAGATATTTCTAGGTCTCCTGTATTATCTACTAACCAAATTATCTTGTCTCCTTCCATCTTCTCTTGAACATTTATCAGTGATGTGTTTTGGTTCTTAAGAGCAAGAGACCACATTGCAAGGGCTTGAGATTTAGAATCATATCCACACCCTTTTATCGTTTCTATTTGTGTCTTTGTAGAAATCTTGACATCAAAATGCCTCCCGATTTGATCTATTATAAATGCTGAGGCCAAGTCCCATCCTTCTACTAGGAGCATGCCACTAGACTTTACAAGCTGTCTGGCTTCATCAGGAGTAAACTTTCTAACTCTGGATCATATGCTTGGAGGGCTTGTAATGGTTCACTTGTAATTGCCTCTCCTTGTGACTTCAACTATGTTGCAACTTGTTCTTGCTTAGCCCATATTAAGAAGTCCTTAAACTCCTTAGTTTTGATGAACTCATCATCCTTTAGGAACTCCTCCTGTTGTAATTATCTTTCATCTTGGCATAGAATGAGGGGCATCTCTACATTGTCATCAGTATCCTCCCTCTTTTTCTTGCCTTCTCTTATCAACTTCCTTAGTTGATGATCATATGCACTAGTCCCTATGAATAGGGCACCGATTCTATCATTTTTTCTTCTTGTGGGTCTTTTCAACAGAGGGCTCACCTACTTCTATTATTTTCTGCTTCTGTGGGGGCTCTACATCCACCTCAGCCTCGTGTGCTTCTGTTAAATCAATGATATTCTCTGCATTTTGAGGTGGCTGGTCTTGGGGTGGTGGGCTATGGATTGAATACATACTGCTATACTCTGATGATGATTGTTTATTGGGACCTCTATCCTTATCATCAATCTAATCTTCAATTTGATTGCTAAGCAATCTATGATTCTCAATCATCTTTTCTAATTTCTGCAAACAGGGTAGTCCTGGGAAAAATCCACCAAAGGGGATCCCTTTCCTCTTCAATTTCTGCTCCAACTCCATTAAATCATGATACTTTGATAATATTGATGCAATCACATCCTCCTCAAGGATGTTTCTAATTAAATATTCCTCCTCACAGGGTTGATGCCTCTTGGTGATTGGAATAGTAGGTGTCAAGATTTTTTTGGCACTCTCTATAAATCCTTCTGTGTTAATGTATCTGTACAGGACAAAATTTATCCTGTAATGTCTTAACCATCTATTGACAGGGTCATAAGCCCTCTTCCCAACTATAAAATCTGAGGCAATGAATTTCCTAGGAGTGAAAGTTCCCTTCCTGTGGGATGCTAGATGCTCTCTATCTATTAACATGAGCTACCACAAAAACTCCATTATAGAAATTCTTGGTGGTACTCTATAAGGAAAAATATGTGGTGGCTGTGAGAAGCCATACACTCTAATTGGTGTAAAATTATGGTGACAATAGAAGTCACCCGAGTTTTGATCACCATTCCACTTGTCAACAAATTGACAAGGTCTCAATAATTGCAACACTTTTACTGGAAGTCTAGTCATATCTACTCCCAAATTTATCAAAAATGGGTAGACTACCCAATTCTCAAATGCACAAAATTCTTTCTCCCTGGAGGTATAGTTCCATACTCTTAACCACAAGTGCACATGTTTTTGTTGTCCATGATAAAATCTTCAGAGTTGTAAATTGGATTGGTCAAAAATAGGGAAATTGTAAAACATGATGAGGTGCATCAGCAATGAGTACTGTAAGAAATTATGGCTTCCTACCTTGTTCTGAATATCAAGGAATCCTTGATGAATTTTATCAATTACAAACTGTATGTAATTATAGTCTTTACTCACATAAGGGCTCTGTAATTCTAGGATTATCATCAACATGTCTGATGATACCCTTTCTCTCCCACTGTCCACTCCTAAGACTTTGCATAGGGCATAAGATATGTACTTCATATAGAAAGCTAGGTCTTTGTAGAAGTATGGTAATGGATCACTTGGAATAGGGGCAATGTAATTGCTGGTTCCCCTTCATGTATGGGCTTGGATCAATTTAGACATAATGAAGGCCTCTTTGGTATATCTAGCAGCTAGGGCTTTCAAATTGATCTCTATAGAACAAGGGTTATAAATATCAAAAGCTTTCATGAACGAAGCTCGGTCTAGGGTTACCAAGACAGTACCATCATCCATTTTAATGGTCTTAGATATAGTATCATACCTACTAGCCAATTCTAGAATCAATTCTAAATCAATGAAAACATGGGGAACAACTAATTTGGCTAGTCCACTGGTCCAGGGGTTTGAAATAAGCATAGGGCCATCACTGTTCTTATAAAAATAACTAAATAAATGGTAACCAAAACAATCTGGTGTCTTGGCATCTCTAATGTATGTATAATTATCCCCTAAATACTCATCATTTACCTTTTTGCCTCGATTGGAGCCTGGGAGCAACTGGATGAACTCTTCTGAATAGTTTCTTTTTCCTTGTAGGTCCTCATCATCCCCACTTACCCTGCTGGTAGAGGCAACACTTATTGCTCTTCTCATACTGTCTGGTATAACTTGTCACTAATCATCTTCTTCTTTCTACCGGTATTGAAACAAATCTTCTCCAAACCCTCACTTCTTACTGTGAATCAGCTGAAATCTTTAAATCTTGAGTACTGAAAATCACACTCTTGAATTCTGAAACTGAAATCTTCACTATTTACTCTATAGACCTTGATTACTCTGTTCTCACTGAAAATGCTAAGCACTGATGCGAATTATGAGCTCTGGATTCTTGAAAACTGGTAAGATGAAATGATAATGGTAATGCATATAAATGCACCAATCTTTTTCATGGATTTTCAATTCAGTCTTTTCTGTCTTTACTTCTGCGTGCTGTGAAATCAATTCCAACTTCTAGCCGTGGCATTTTGAACTAATAGGTGATCAATTCAAATGATGACTTTTCATATAAAAACCTTATTAAATTCAAAAAGAGATCAATATTTGATCCTATTGGATCCTTGAGAATAGCTCAGCAATCTTATTAAAACACGCTGTCATAACTCCTTTATTTTCATTGGCTTTCAACTGTTAACGTGGCATGGAGAAAACTTCATACATTACTTTGATCTCAGCATGGTCTCTTTTAGCAACAATGTGACTGAGTGATCTTGTTTTCATGAAGAGTTATCCTTAACTCCAATTTTCTATTGAGACTTAACGACAACCATCTGATCATCCTTCAAATCAACTGCTACCTCTTAATCACGATATGAAATCACTTAACTCTTATCCTCTTTGAGACTGTGCAAATATAGCTTTAATAATTCACTTTATACCTCAATTTTCCTTTAGAGACTACGTGACTGTGTTATCTCTTTGTCACTTTAAGATTTCCTTTACCCTGAGTTTCTACCGAGATTACGCGACTACCACACAATCATCTTTTAATTGGACGGCCCGTGTCTAATCTCATTTACTTTATGTACTTTCTTATTTTCATCTGAGAATCTGCGACTACCATAGATCTTACTTCTAATCTAACGGCTCACACATAATCTTGTTTACTTTTCGCATAACTACAATTTACTTTGTGACTTCACGACTCAAGCAATCTCTATTTCGCGGAAGGAAAATATTTACCTTGGGGGTTTTCTTTGAGACTTCCTGACTAATTCAAGCCTTCAAATGGTTAGCCATGTGTCTCAATCTAATTTATCATCGCTGAATCGCTGGATCTTTTCTGACTTTTTGACTTTCCAAAGCAACTACACGCCATCCACTGGATCTTTTCCTATTCACAGCTCAGATTTTCTTGCTGAAAACATAGTTATACTTAACTAAACTCTTCTTCAACTATGGTTCTTATCATGACATCGTGACCCATTGAATCTCGTTGTCACTTTAATAAATTTCTAACTCATGGTTTCTTTCATGATTTAACGTCAGCCACTAGATTCTCTTTAATTCGGATGACAATTGCTTAATCTCTTTATTTTTCACTTATCTGCAAATTTTCATCTTGATTTCACGCTGACCCCAGGAGCTTCTCTTCATCTAACGACATTCACTTAATCTCTTTATTTTTAACTTAACCATGGATTTCAAAACAGATCATGCAACTAAAGGAATTTAACTATCTTCTTAATCTTAGTTTCTTTGTGAGATACCGCGACTGAGAAAACTCGAAGTTGCTTATACATTCCTTAACGCAAGAGTTTTCATGGAGACTTTGTGACCACCGCAAGATTAGACTTTAAATCGATGCTTGTCACTAAATCTCAGATATTTTGACTTAACTCACTTTTCTCTTCGCGATAACACGACTGCATGAAATTTCAAACTTAACCTTTAAACCCAACTTGCAACTCTGATCACCTTTCAAGACAACGCGACTGACTAAACTCAAAGTCGCTGAAGAAATTCTTTAACTCTAATTTTCTAAAGAGATTCTTTGCCAACCACAGGATCAAGATCTCCATCTATGGCTTAAGCACACTCTAACAAAGACTGAAGGCATATTCACTTTTCAAAGAGACAACCCGACATAAAGGAAATCGCCAAGTCTCGATAAGAAAAATAATATTCTCAAATTACAATGAGACTTTGCGACTTAAGTGAAATGACATGAAAAACAATACATGACTTAAGTGGTCGGGTTTCTAAAAAAGTAACAACAAATTAGAAAGGATTTCAATGAACTAGGGTTTTCTTGAATATGCATGAAATTTGACCTAGGGCTTAGGGTTTTTGCACTCTTTCTTGATTTTTGGTTTTGAGAATCATTGTTTGCAGAGGGACTTTGACAACTCTAGACATGATTTTCAACTTTTAGGCATGGAAATGACTGAGAGCTTCAAAAAATTTCTGGCAGACTACAAAACTGGAAAAACCACCAACAATGTGAAAGTGATGAGATGATATGAAGTAGATGGAATGCATGGATGCATTGTGATGTCAGATAGATGCGAGCTACAACTGAAACTATCTAAGCATAGATGATGCTTGTGTTGTTCATTTCTGAGATTGATTGTAACTGAACTATTTCTGATTGTAAGAATAGTGTGCTCAGTATACCTTTAACAGGGTTTTGTATTCCCCCAACAAGGAAATGTGCTAATGTAATATTCAGCGTCTAACAGGGAAACTATACTTTTAGTACATATTTTTGGGTACCATCCCCACTGGGGTTTTCCCTTGGCCAGGGTTTTGTTGACAATAATTCATGGTGTTATGAGTTATGTGTTATGTGTTTATGTTCTTTTCATTTCAGCAATTATATGGTTAAGTTGGAATTTATTAAGTTCATGTTTAAAGTTCTATAATACTGAGTCACTCCCCCTCTCAGTATTACTTAATCCTAATGTTATCTTCTAACAAAGCCTAGTCTATAATTTCTTCAATTAATTTCATTTGAATATCAATTAAGCACTATTATACAAATGCTTCCATATCTTGTTTCATGACATGGGCATTGACATTGGCCTAAAACTTATCCTCACTAAAACCCTTTGAGATTAAACAGTTTGTGGTATTATCTAACCCTTCTTTCATTTAATTTCTATCTTCTTGAGGTTTTCTTACCCGTGTAATGAAAAATGAACTAAAGCCAAAGTAAAAAATTTGTAGCATCTTGGGAACTGGGAGGTCCAAGGAATATAGCATACAACACTTAGAGGATTCCAAGCCTATGGATGGGGGGAATCCTGAGGATTTTTATACTGTGAATTTTTATACTCAATATGGAGAACAGATCTTCTTTTGAAGAAATTAGCTAGTCTTTGATAAAATTACCGTGCAAAACATATGATTACTATCCCAGATGGAGAGAGATCAAAGGAACCCCCATCAGAGTGGTAATAATGTGTTATCCCATTAATATTTGTATTAGATAGTTGAATTGGATTGTATACTTCCTCACTAAGATCTTGAACCATATATGTAATTATAGAAAAATGATAATTCTCATCATTAATATATCACTAACAATAAGGATCCAAACATAGCTCACTAGCCTCTAAAACCCTTACCTTCCCAAAGAAGGGATTAGCTATGCTTCTTTTACCAACTTCAAGAGACTCCCCTTTATCTATAGATTCATATAGTATACTTTGAGCCCACTCACCATGTCTAGTAGAAAGCTTGAATGAAGTTGGGAACTCCTTCTCCATATTCATTAATAGGAAAAGCCTAGAAGGTAGCAAAAAATCTTCCAAAGAGGATTGGTCTATTTTCAAAATTATTCCTAACTTATTTCCAATAATTTCCAAAACCTTTGAATCTATGTATTCAAGAGCAAGATTGTGCAGTTGGATCCAAAAGGTTAAAAATGTAATTGTAACTTGATCTACACTAAAGTTAGAAGTCCACACCTGCATATGTATGCCTGACTCTTTACAGAACTGGAATTTGTTCTTAAAAAGATTATCCCTCCTTTCTTTAGTTTTAAAAAGAGCCATACAAATCCCATGAAAATGATCTTATAAATAAACAACTTCCTCATAAGATCTTCATTCCAAAGTAATTCAATTTATTGGATCATCAAATAGGATAGAGATGATCCAAAATTACTTTCCTAGTTATTAACCTTTATTGATGGCTCCTGGTCTGTATGATATTTTTGCTATGAAGCAGAGGGTTTCCTTTCTAAACCAATTTAACATTTTTCTAGTCCACCATATTTCTCCTCTTATTTTTGAATATATGGTGATTTTACCATATTATTCTCTTATCCTGACTCAATCTTGTATGACTTGGATGAATAGTTCCCCATTGCCTCTTCCCATTGTGGAAAATATCCATGCATCACTTTTTTCTTTAAACCTTGTCCTTATTTTTATGTCCTCTAATTGCCTCCAGATATAAACTTGTTTGGTTGAATATCCATTTTTCAATTTTTTCCCAGAATCCCATAATCCGCCTCCTACAATGTGATATCAAGGTCACACACTTCCCCTATCCAAACCTTCATGATCTCATTTGTACTCTGTTTCCCTAAAATCTTTCTTGCCCTTCCATCCTCCTTGATCCCCATTACTGAACTTCTCAAGATTCTGAAACCTAGATGAGTCACATGCTCTTTCTGTTCATTGTCTGTACAACCAATCAATCCTGAACCCCAGTGGCTCTCTCCATTCCCACCTCAGTCTCTTGTAATGTAGAAAATCATTCGAACAGGTCAATGAGTCTCTCTAACTTGTCAGTTTATTAATTATATTAAAAATATTATAACTATAAGAGAATGGAACACCTAATTAATTTAAATATTCTTCTATGAATTGTTTAATAAAAGGAAATTATATCATTTTAATTTATTTTTTTAAATTATTATATTAATAATAAAATTTAGAAAAATTAAATAAAGACTTAGATCAAACCAACCGCTATCACTTAACTTTGTATTTAAAAAATAAAAATTCAAAAATGTTTTCTAGGAAATTTTCATTTTAGAAAATTTAAGAACAGTGATATTTTTAGTGGCTAATATTCTCCAATTGGCTAATTTTTTAAATTTGAGAATCCAAATTTGGCTAATATTTCAAGATTTAAGGCAATCTAAATCGCCACATTTTTACAAAATTTTGTTTTAGAAATATTTAAATATTCAATTCTCCCAAATTTTATAAGTTATATTATAAATCTAAATTAATTTTTCAATAATATATCATAATTATTAGTTATATAGGGTTGTATCACTAATATTTAGTTGTCATTATTGCTTTAAAATATAATCTAGTGATCCTCATTATATTATGTGGTAAAAGTGTTACCATTTGATTTATAATGCTTATGGGGGTTGATATTTCTTTTGGATTGTTGATCTTAATAGAAATAAATAGTCTTGAAGAAATTTAGGGTCTCATTAGAATTAAAAAAATATCAGAACATTTATCTCACACAATATAATGAGGGTTATTAGATTACATTTTAATCAATGGTAGCAACTAAATATTATAGAGTCTATCTCTTAATTCCATTAAATATTTTCACACATAGCCCAATAATTTTCTATAAGATTTTTATTTTTTTTACAATGAAAGTATTTTCTATGGTGATTAATGAATTTCTTTCTATTGTTTGAGATTCACCAATAGTTTCTACAAAAAAAATTGTGGTTCAAAAATAATCGCCAATAAGAATAATGTTTTTCAAAAAATTCAAAGATTCGCCAATAGAAATTAATTTATTTTTTCAAGAATATGAAAGATTCACCAAGATTTTATATCTTTTTTAGAGGGGGTTTCTTAAAGTTATCCATGTTTAAGAAAGTCACTAAATCATAAATACACATATAACCAAATAGGAAAACACAAACATTAACACATTTTTTTCAATTTAGTTCATGACATTTTCCCCATACTATAGGAATATAACATTTTGTGGTTGGGTGTGCCTTTATCACCACTGAACACTCCTAAGGTTACAATATTATTGACAGTGTTTGAAAATAAATTACAAAGTGTGTTAGAAAATATCCTTGTGGATGGGTGTGTCTTTCCCACAAATGAAAACTCTGCAAGTCAATAAGAATATTACTCACAGATTGGGTTGTGACAAAGCATCAACACTCTTAAGTTTAATATCTAATGAACACTTTTGATGTCAAACATTACCTTTGTTTGAAGGTAAAATCACCTTTATGTGAAGGGACCTATAAATAAAGATGTTTGTTTAATGATATTTTTTAACAAAACATTGTGACAATCCATAGTTCCATTTCTTTTACATGTTGGATTTTCCTAAAATAGATGATACCAACCAAGCTAAATACTAAAGGAAGTGTGATACATAAAGTAAATGAGGATATGTATATAATAGAATTTCTTTTATTTTGTAGGCTTTGCTTATTTTGGTTAGGTTAATATGTAGAAGATGGTAAGTCATAACAATCAAAATATGTAGAAAATGGAGAACCGCTTGTTACAAGGAGAGTCTTGATGAATGTAGTACAAGAATCGATTCAAAGGAAAATTTTATTTCAAATAAGATACAAGTGTAAGGGCAAGGTATGAAATGTTATTATTGATAGTGGAAGTAAAGAAAATCTTATTTTAGAATTAAAAAATGGTAAAAAAGTTGTAGTTGGAAAGAATGTGGCATCTATATCCATATTAGATTGCCTGATTGCAAGATGATTGAAAGGTTTTGGTGAGTTAACAATGTTTACTTAAATTTAAGATAGGAGACTACCATGATGGAATCTTATGTGATATTATGCCAATTTCTAGATTGACTAGTGCCATTTTTTTCTCGTACATGATTCGTTGCTTCTTGAACATCAACAGGTTCTTCTTGAACATCAAAACATTGCTCTTGACTACGTTTTGTATGACCTTTCATTTTATCATCCCTTTTTCGATCATATAGCCTTGATCTAGTCTCTTTATTCCCCATTGCACAAACTGTTTATATTGAGTTTAAATTCACCTACACATAGAAAACCACATGTACCTAATAAAAAAATCATATAATATTTATAAGCTTATATACCTTACTAATTTCAAATACTTTTAAAATAGTACAAAAAGTAATTAATTTTTTTTTAAAATCAACTTGTAAAAAATAGAAGTATTTTTCCAATTTATGTGAAAAACTGCAGCACTTTATTGCAAAAAGTTGATTTTCTCCAAAAAAATTTGATTTTACGCAAAAATTCAATTAAATAATTTACATATGATTTTATTTACAATTAAAAACAAAAAAATATTACCTCTTATATGAGGCTCTTCTCACATGGTCGCTGATGTGAGCATACGAGTTGGCCTTAATAATTACAGTCAAAAGGGTTCCGGCTGTAACTGTTTCGATTGAATGGATTCTAATCGAAACATCCTATGTGGCATCTTAAGTGGCAGCCACATCACCAAATTCCTCACATTACCAGTTCTTTTCACTTCTGCAAAAGATTTCTTCTTCAAAATTCAATTTATTCAAAAAACTAAAAATATCCTTTTGTAGAGCTCAAAGTCAAGAATCTGTTCATATATTTTTTATAAAATTTTGATTAGATTTAATATATTTTAATTAAAAATATCGCAAGTAGGTATTCTAACATTCGAGAAGAGGTTGATTCGAAAAAAGAAAAAAAATATTGAATTGTATTAATTTTAAATATATATATATATATATA
>MU228531.1:415635-435697 GCA_018584345.1 Thuja plicata | reverse complement strand
AGTGGGAGTTGGTGGAGCTGGCTCTGGTTATGGTGCAGGAAGTGGTGGTGGAGAAGGGCATGGAGTGGGAGTTGGTGGAGCCGGCTCCGGTTATGGGGCAGGTGGCGGTGCAGGAGAAGGTCATGGAGTGGGAGTTGGTGGAGCCGGCTCCAATTATGGGGCAGGTGGTGGTTCCGGAGAAGGTCGTGGAGTGGGAGTTGGCGGAGCTGGCTCTGGTTACGGTGCAGGTGGCGGTGGTGGAGAAGGTCATGGAGTGGGAGTTGGAGGAGCTGGCTCTGGTTATGGGGCAGGTGGTGGTGCTGGAGAAGGGCATGGAGTGGGAGTTGGCGAAGGCGGAGCTGGCTATGGTGCGGGTTCTGGAAGTGGTGGTGGTTACGGCGCAAGCAGTGATTATGGAGCGAGTGGAGGTGGTGGTGGTGGCGGCGGTGGCGGGTCAGGGTATGGTGCTGGAGGTGGTGCAGGTGGATCTGGTGCAGGGTATGGTTCAGGCGGAGGTTCTGGGTATGGTGCTGGGTATGGTGGAGGTGGCGGATATGGTGCTGGTGGTGGGGGAGCTTCTGGTGCAGATGGTGGAGCTGGTCATGGTGGCAATGGTGGATACTAGACAATGAGTTTCTAATATATATTATTTATAAAATATTATGTTTGTGTTAACGGAATAAGAATGTCTTGAAATCTATGTAAAAGATGCTAAACTTGAAATGGTCTTTAAGGTCTTTAATGGCTTTAACGTATGCGGTGTCACAAGCAAAGAAGACATTGTGGGGTATCTTCTTACCTTTGGTTGCTGCTTCTTTTGCTGCAATGAGGTTTTCGATGGAATTGCTTCAGCATAACTTAGTAATGATCTCTGCAACTTAAGTATACTTTGTTTAAAATTTGAAAGCAACTCATGTTTGCAGGCATTAAATGGCACTTGAATGGCAAAATGTGTAATTCATTTGTAATCTGGCTCTCTAGTTATTGCATACTAATAATGGAAAGTCAAAAACTTCCAATATTTTATTTAAATAAAGTTTACAGCCGATGAACTATTTGCATTTAGAAGAAAGAATCTAATATTTTATTTAAATAAAGTTTACAGCCGATGAACTATTTGCATTTAGAAGAAAGAATCTAATGGTTGTGTAAGTTTAATTTAGAAGAGAATTTGAGAGTCCCTTTATTCCACTTTCTTATATTTTATAATTTAATTTTATTATAATGTAAAAACATATTTCTTCTTCTTCATTGATTTTATCCCCAATTGGTTTTCCCAGTCTCTGGTTCCTAACACCCTTTTTAGAAACTTAATGCTTCTTTGAATAAAAATCTCCCTTAGAACCTTATCTTCCCAATCCCAACCAGTGAGAATAAAATACCATAGTTGCTTCTCTGTAATGTAGTAGAAAATTTACGGAGCCTACCACCGGCCTTCATAACCAAAGGAAAATCCATTGGAGATGGAGTGGTTAAATTACCATCAATGTTTATGATAGCTTCATGCAACCCCATCAGCTATTTCTTGTCAAAGAGCCTAATGCATATCTCCTCTACTACTGCCTTTTTCTCCCCCACCACGAGAATAGAGGCAAAGAAACCTTGAGGAGATGTCTATGGTTAGTGGGTAAAAAATTATGCCCTAGAATTCTCCTCACGGCATGAACTATCAATCTATGCTTATACTTAATTACCTCTTTGATCCTATAATCTTTTATCGGCCTATCAAATTCTATCTATCGATTAGGGGATGACAACTTGATAGGAATATTCATCCTTTCTCTATATGGGTTAAGTAAAAAACAAGCTGAAAACTAGTTATGGAATGAGACAAATTTGGCATTGCCTACATCAATAAAGGCTCGAGAAAGGAGTAAAAGAAAAGACTTAAGGTCACATCAATACTATCTACCACCTCTTGTATTCCTTCATACATCTTTTCCTACCTTCGTTGTTATTCAAACTGCTAACAATTAGCATTTTCAGAGGTCAAGTATTTGATATTCCTCTTAATACTATTTAAAACCACTATTTGCCTCCTTTCGTCCTTACCTACCTCCTTTGTTACGCATTTTCTTTTTTCCTTGTATGAAACAATCAACATTTTCATTTTTCTCTTTTGCTAAATGAAACGTTCAAGATATTCAAATTTGAATGTACTTCAAAATATATTTTAAAATAGTAAAGCATTGCCTTAACAAATGAATTCTGGCATTAGCCATTTCAATCTACCACGATGATTATTATCTAACATCATTCTCTTCAATGAGACCTATCCAACAAGTTTAGTTCTAGATGCTTTGTTCTGAACCGATTTTCTACTCAAATTGAGGTAATTTGCAGCTAAAACATGATAATTTGCAGCTAAAACATCATAACATTGTCATTCACTTGTCTATTTCCCTTTTCTTATAAGTTTTCACCCTTGATATAGAAAGAATATTTTCCCATTTGATTATAACAGGTAAAAAATCTTCCAATCTCTATAGCCACAAATTGCTAATCTATAGCTTCTCTCTAAGATTGTGCTAATCAAATCTTTTTAGCTCCCAGACCTATAAATCTGTCTAAAATTATGACCATCTACCCCTAAATTGGCTAATTCATCTTCTATTTGATTGCCTTCCCTATACCCCTAAATTGGCTAATTCATCTTCTATTTGATTGCCTTCCCTATAGACATGACTGATTATCACATTGTCAAAATATTTAACCAACTCCATGGCTTTGTCCAAAAAGGATTTTAGTCTTCAATTTGGAGTATTCCCAGTTCTAAGAGCATTTATAGTAATAGTTGAATCTCCCTCTATCTCTATATTTTTTTAAATCCAATTCTAAACAAAGGGCCAATCCTTCTATTAAAGGTTTGAATTCTGCAATGTTGTTAGTGTCAACTTCCAAAGGCATGACCATTTTTGCATTAAGATTATCATCCCATGAATTAATAACACATCTCGCTCTTGAAATTCCTGGTTTGCCTCTTGAAGATCCATCAAAATTTAACTTAAACCACCCTCGTTTGAGAGGAGACCACTTACACTTTCTTCTATCCTTTTTTCTATCCTCTCCTCCTATCTCAACAAATGGAGGAGTACGAAGACCATACCAAATTTTCTTTATGTTATCATTCCAACTCATATACTTCATCGCTTTTTTTTTTGCCACAGGATAGAATTATTGAATTGACCACTTCCACTATTTCAACCTCAAACTTATTGATCAACATTTTCCAATCTAATTTCTTCCTCTGAAATATCCTACAATTTCTCTCCTTCCAAATCTCTTAAAGCACTAAAGAAGGAGAAATGTCCCAAAAAAACCCCAACTGTTATTATATATTTTCGGCCAAGCTTGGAAAATGCCATAATATCATTTGGTTGGGTTGTAAACCAACCTAATTTAGCACAATGTCATTGCCAATATTTTTGTGCAAAGGGGCAATTGAGAATAATATGATTGATGGGGTCTTCATCTTTTTCACAAATGGAGCATATAGAAGGACCATGAAAACTACTTAATATAAACCAATTTCCTTTAAAAAAATTCTTTGAAGTGTTGTCCATGTAAATATACCTTGTTTTAGAAGGCATAGCTTAATCCAGCAAAGGTGAGTTGGAATCTTTGTTTTGTTAAAATCCTATTTCTTAATCATGGACCTATATCCATCTTTCACATTATAGCACCATGTTCTAGATCCATTCTATATTATTTCATCTTTTCCCTGTTCTAATGGGATTGATCTATTTTATAATATTCCTTCAATTGAATCAAATCTTCAAATACCTTCCACCACCATCTAATGGAGTTGTTTGGGTCCATTATTAAATAGTCTATAACACAAAAAACACTATGTTTTATTCACGAACTTCTCTGATTCTACTTGGTGTATTCATCTAGTTTTCAATGATTGGATATCCTCCCCAAGGATCCTTCCAAAATAACAATTTACTACCATCCACTATATTCTATGATATTTGATTTAATATGATTTCACTACACAAAGACATGAAATTCCAGATACGTGATCCTCTAGGAAAATTGGATAATCTTAAAAAAAATTATTCATGTGAGTTAGTCAAATATTTTCCTTTGATTATTCTTACCCATGTCAACTGAGGCTCCTTATGAATTTTAGAGAATAGTTTTTATCCCAAAGCTTTATTTTTCCATAATTGATTTTTTATTCCAACCCCTCTTGCCTCTATAAGATTACAAATTTTAGCGCATGATATCAAAGCAAATTTTCTTTTCAAATTTGTCCCTTGCCAAAAAAAGGTTCTCATTTTCTTGATAAGGTTTACATAAGCAACAATAGATAAAGAAATATGGGACATTAAATATATCAATATTGCTAACAGAGTTGCTTTTAGCATAATGATAAATAAAAAGGGTGAAAGAGGATCCCTTTTAACTTTCCCATATTATAAAACCTAGCTATATACCTCCCAAAAGCTTCTTCCATAATGATAAATAAAAAGGGTGAAAGAGGATCCCCTTGATGAATACCTCTAGAGTTTTCAAATAATCCTTGTGGAGTTGTGTTCACTAAAATAGAGAATCTTGGACTAGAGATACAAAAGAACATTAAATTCACCCATGCTTTACAAAAACTAAATGCTTCCATACAATTTCATTAGAATCTCTAATCCACTTTATCATATGCCATTTTTTAATATCTGCTTGATGATCATGCTTGATTCCTTTGTCTGTTGCATCAAATGTATAGTTTCATGAGCTATAATGACCCCGCCAAATATTGATCTTACAATAACAAATCTTGTTTGTTCTTCTAATATGATAGTTGGAAAGACCTTCTTTGATCTACTTTCTAGCTAAAACTTTTTTATGGTGTTACATAGAGAAATTGGTCTAAATTCATCTAACAAAAATTCATTTTCCTTTTTTGGAATTAATGCTATGAAGGTATTATTGATCTCTCTTAAGAATCTCCCTCAATTTCTTTCTGCCTCCAAGCCTCTATTAACTTTGACCATAAAATATGCCAGCATTTCTTAAAAAATTGTGTAGGAAAACCATAGGGTCCTAGAGGCTTATTTATATTAAGTTGTTTAAGGGCCAAGATGAGCTCTTTTTCTGAGAATTTTCTATCAATAATTTATTGTCTTCCTCTGACACCAGCCTTGGAATATTTTCTATCATTCTTTGTTGTGATATATAGCTTGAACCTTCCTCGTTATTCAAAAATTCATTAAAAAAGGGCACTGTCTACTTCGCAATTTCCTCTGGCTTTTCAAACATTATACCATTCTAGTCATTCAACCCATGAATTATATTTATACTTCTTCTTTTTTAGTAATAATATGGAAAAACTTCAATTTTTATCCCCCTAGTCTTCCAGTCATATTTCTCTAGACTTTTGTCTCCAAAACATCTCCTCTATTGCAAAAAATTTCTTATATTCCTTTGGTAATTATTTTTATTCAATAAACCTATCTGAATCCATTCCATGTTGAATTACTTGCTCATCTAACTCCTTGATATTTCATTCTAAGATAGTCTTTGTTGCAAATGTGTTCTTGAAATGCTCCCTGTTGCATAGGTGGTACATGGTATTTGATCAACCCCCTTGTAATAATAATGAGGTGCCTTTATATTTTTTGAGGAAGCTATACTGTGAGTTTATCCTCAATGAGAAGCCGAATTACTTTGACTTTCGTGAGTTCCAGGGTAGAGGGAGAGGCTTTGCGCGGGATAAACCTGGGGCACATCAAATTACCCAACTACAAGAGAGGAGGTGTATTGCGAGAAAACCCCTCATTCATGCTGTGGTCCCAGTAGTGGTGAAGGAGTCTATGAATATACAAACTCTTCATGCAACTGCATCATTGATTAATGTCATTATCCAGCATTGTACTCAATTAGTTGGAGAGGATGGATCAGTGCCTGTGCCACCTTCATCTTCATTAGATGTGTCATTAGGATCATCCCATCTTGCGCCAACTCCATCGTCATCATATGCACCATTAGGATCATCTCATCCCATGCCAGCCCCATTATCATTAGATACAGTTCTAGGGTCACCCCAGCCCATTGAGCATATCTGCATCAGTTGTAATGGTATATGTGATGGGGTAGATAGTCAGGCGAGTGTGAGTGGTTTGACAACCCATTCATATGTACATTGCGGGAGAAGATGTCAGGCATCTACTACTAAGGATATATGGCCCTCACAGATGATCTATTGTCAATGGTGTATAGTACAGAGATGACACAAATTTGTTTAAATTTGTGTTTTGACATGTTATTTTAATTAATTACCTAAATCTGTTAAAAGTAAATAATTTTTTATGTATAGAAGAATCTAAATTGATACATGAATAATATGCATTACAGGGCACAACTATTGGTACAAACACACCAAGGAGTGCTCATTCTAGTAGACGTGGATGGGTATCTCAAACACCTAAGGTAATGTTTTATAAATATTCATAAAATAGAATAGTACGTTGTTTTCAAAATATCATATCTTAATAATTTATATGGTGGTAACTTAGTGTGGTCAAAGAATTAGTGTATGTTTGTTTGTTATTGCTTTATGGTCAAAGAATTTGTTCTAATGTAATTCAACTCAAGGAATTCATAAAAGGATGGTACTCCCTCAAGGAACTAGGTTGAACAAAAAGGCTTCAATAGAGATCCCTGGCTTTTGGTAACCTAGACATCATAATTTTGAACAAGTTCACTTCCTTGTCCAGCCATCATGACTCAAACTGATTTGAACTCCCACCCTCCATCCTTGAATTCAATTAAACCAATGTTGAACTCATACATAGACTCATACCTCAAGAAATCACTTATTGGCTTCTGAATCAACCTTGAACATCATCTGGAACATCCAACCATCGTTCTTTTACTCTTATTTCTTGTTCAAAATCATGAATACAATCTTTGATTGTTCATTGATTCTGAATGTCCTCAATCCTTCAATACACCTATATGGCCTTCTGAAGACTCCCAACATATAACTTCTAAGACACCCCAAGAACCCCTCAACTTATCACAAGGTCCTTATCATATCACTCAAAGCACATTCACTTGCTAGTTCAGTAAACTCTACTCTCTGGCATTTCACTGTCATACTAGGACAATCCCCATATACTAGTCTATATCTTCACCATAGACAAGAACCCGTTTACACCCTAGGTTCATAAGTACCCCAAATATTTTCATCACTGGCCATACCAACTACTCTCAACCTAAAAGCACTCCAAATCCCCCCATGCTAAGGGTAAACATACTAAAACATACTTGCTACCAGGCTACAACAGTCCTATTACCTGCTGCAAAAGTGGTCCTAACCTCTAACCTCCATGAATACAATCTGGACCATCCTTCTCTAACTATGACTAAAAAATTGTTAAAGAATAGTCTTGTGTTTGAAAGGAGAAATTTTTTATATTGTAATAATGGTTCGTAAAATTTGTTTATAAACTTGTGATAATAGAGTTGTGGAGCATAAGCATTTGTGGAATTCAAGTGAAACATAATCTTCATTGTAAACTATTGCTTATATATTTATTTGGTGTTTTATAGGGCTTTTCATGGGCTCAGATTTTTGAGATTGATGATGTCACCCTTTTTTCCATTGACTTTGGCTTACAGAGCTATGTGGTATCATATTTTGCACACCCCTTGTTTATAGTTTTAATTGAACCCATGCGTTATCATATTATTTATCTTATGTTAATTTTGTTTTTGTTAGCCTACCCCACCAAGCTCGAGGTCATTAGAAAAGAGGAAGAAATCATCGAGGACATTGAAACAAAATAAGGTAATTAAGTCCAATTTAAGTATATTTGTTGAAATGTATTATGAACATTTCATTGTAGTCTATATTGATGAATGCACTTGACTTGTTTATTGTATACATGTAGAATCAATTGGGTTTTACTAAACTAATGAATGCCCTAGACACTGTTGATGTTCAGGAGAGGGAGGAGGTAACATGTTTTCATATTTACTTTCAATTACATTCTTGTTTGTTCAAAATATTTTAGAAATAATGTTCCTTTATTAGTATGTCATTTGCTATGAATTTTCAGATAGGAATTAGTCATAGCTGCCTCAGATGAGGTGAGCCCTTCTCCACTTCCTAGGGATCCCTTGCTTTTCCTAGGAGATCCAGCTGCAGTATGCATTTTCTTTTTAGTCCATGCATTTTTTTATTTTGTAGTATTTCTTGTTTATAACATGTATTTTGTATTATTTATTTTTTCTGTTATAGGACCCCTCACCACTTCCCCTCCTTCCTCTACCTCACCATTTTTCTAGGATTCCCTCTCACCCATGACGGAGCACATTTCATTTATCATTCAACCCAAGCATAGGAGATCCAACTGAGGCTTCGATATGCATTTGTATTATCTAGTGTATACATTTTTTTCATTATCTAGTATTTCTCAACTATAACATCTTTTCTATTTTACCATATAGGAAAAGGTCCAAACTGATTCATTAATGGTTTTGGCTCCCTCTAGCACAGGAGTTCCAACTCATGTTGTGGTATGCATTTTCTTTTTAGTCCATGCATTTTTTATTTTTTAGTATTTCTTGTTTATAGCATGTATTTTGTATTATTTATTTTTCCTGTTATAGGACCCTTCACCACTGCCCATCCTTCCTCTACCTCACCATTTTTCTAGGAGTCCCTCTCACCCATGACGGAGCCCATTTCATTTATCATTCAGCCCAAGCATAGGAGAAAGAGATGAGGTAATCAATAATTCAACTATCAACAAATTATAGCCCAATATTTATTTATTTTGATACTATTTTGAGATAAGATATATGACTTAGCATTTGAATTGTTCTTGTGCAGAGACTTAGTGACCCAAGTGTTGTTGTGAAGAAGCTCAATTTTGATGATCCACCACAGTCATAGATATATCGAGACATTGTATAGATCTAGTTGTGGTCATTGAATGACCAAATTTTGTATGTGTGTGTGTGTGTGACATTTGTACATTGTATATATCGACCTGGACATAGTTTATATCACTTTTTTGTAACTCTATTATGGATTTGGCATGTATTCCATGTATTGATATGTACGTTATTATTGTTCATTTTTTTTATATATGAAACTTCAAATTTGATCCTTGAATTTGTTGGTTGGATGCTTATGCCTTAAGTGTATTCTTGTTTCACATGACTTGCGTATATGCATGTGTGTTTCTATAAATTAATGTACTTGTGTGTGTACTTCATGTATATTCATGTATATAAATCATAACCTACATTCATGTGTATGACATATGTGAATGACTTAAGTGAATTCATGTCTATGCTTCATAATGTATGTACTACATGTTTTCTCTAGGACATAAGCAATTTTATGATTTAAGTGAATTAATGCTTGATGTGCTACATTGTATTTAGGTGTATCTTTCATGATATATATGTATGCACTCCATGACTTAAGTGAATTTATGTTTTTTGTTGTAAGTTTTCTGTGACTAAAATACAGAGTATGAGAGTTTGGTTTTTGTTCTTGGATAGTGGATGTAGGGATGTTTTATGCAATTGTGAGCCCCTTGAGTAACTTAAAACATATAAGTTCCTTGGGTAAACCTGGGAAGTTATAGGGGTCTTTGGTTTAGGGCACCCCAGAAACACCATTCATGAATAGGAGTCTTCATGGGTTCATCTTCACATATTTGTAATCATGGTTAGATCCTAGAGATCAACCATTCATTTTGATTAGACTGGTCTCATTGTAAAGTCAATCCATCTAAGGTGTCTTTATAAACCTAAGGTTGATTAGACTCATTACCTATGATAGGATAAACAATTTTGAATTTTTTGGTCTAATAAAGGTCCTACTATAGGATCTAAGGGTCTTCTAAGTCCTTTCAATAGGTCTAGAGGTCCTAATAGAAATATTTTGCAACATTGTCAAAAATTGCACAAATGTTGTCAAGCAACTTTTTCATTATTGTTGTTTCAAACCGTTCATCGTGGGATCAAACCGTCAGCTCCATAAACTCCATTTGGCTAGGTAAACGCTAGGGGAGACCTTTTTTTCTCTTGCGAAGCATCAAGAACATTCGGACGCAAGTCAGACCCAAGTGTTCCGAAGGTGCACTAAGCCAAATTGGGTAGCGATTTTTGGAGAGCCATACCTCAGACCTCGTGAGAGATATCGGAGATCTGTGAAGTGCACAAGGATCATCTTGGGAAGGCCTACAAGCATGTGGCTCAGTTATGGGAGATTCCACTCGGATTCCATTTGGCGACCCAATCTCGGTTGGTGCAAAAAGTTGCATTGTTGCTCAATTGAAAGTTGCTCAATGGCGCATCTTTCAAACTGCTCATCGTGGGAACAAACCGTCAGCTCCATCAGTTCTAGTTGGCCGGGTAAACACTAGGGGAGACCTTTTTTCACTTGCAAAGCATCAAGAATGTTCCGGTGCAAGTCAGACCCAAGTGTTCCCAAGGTGCACTAAGCCAAATTAGGCAGCGATTTTTGGAGAGCCATATCTTGGACCTCGTGAGAAATATCAGAGATCTGTGAAGTGCACAAGGACTGTCTTGGGAAGGCCTACAAGCACCTAGCTTAGTTATGGGATATTCCACTTGGATTCCATTTGGCGACCCGATCTATGTTGGTGCAAAAATTTGCATTGTTGCTCAATGGTGCATCTTTCAAACCGTTCGTCGTGGGACCAAACCGTCACCTCCACCAGCTCTAGTCGTCCGGGTAAACGCTAGGGGTTACCTTTTTTTGCTTGCGACGGATCAATAACATGTGAACATCAAATCCAAAAACTAAGAACAAATCAACCATTTTCTTGAAATGAGAACTTACAATGGTAAAATAACATCAAAAACACCAATAAATAACAAAATTCAATCATTGCAAATAAAAAACATGCAAAAAAGTGCAGACATGTCTGTTAGTGGTGCAAAATAGTAGAAAAATATCAGTGGGACCTCGGGATAACATGCAAATACTTTTTTAAGACCGTTGAAGCAAGCAACGTTCCTAATTCAATAGAACCCGATCAGGTTATGTGAACATAAAGGCTCAATGCTCCTAATTCCTCAGAACCCGGTCAGGTTCTGAAAATCTAAGAACAAAGGAGGATTGAGAGAGAGAGAGAGAGAGAGAGAATAAAATGCATAATTTTTACTTCTTCATAACCCAATCGGGTTTTGAAGAAGTAAAAATTGTGCATTTTAATCTGCAGAACCCGATCGGGTTATTAAGGAGTTGAAAACATACTTTTTGCTTTTCAGAAGCCGATCAGGTATTTGAAATTTAGAAACCCGATCGATTTATGGCTTGGGAAGAGGCTTCGAAAGTGACCCAATGGCTTGGAGGCTCATTTTCCCTCCATTTTTGTTCTTTTAGACATTTTTTCATCTTCTAAGATGAATTCTCGACTTTATCTTCATCAGGTTTGCAATTTGTCAACAAGGTAGCTCTATGATTTTCACTATAATTTCATACGTCTTCTTAGCTTTCTAACCATATAAATTTTTCTATTTTTGGACAACATTAGCATAGTAAACTTTAATTTTCTTTACCAGTGTCTTGACAGTCCTCACAGACACATGTCTATCATTTTTTAATAACTTTTGATATACTTAACCAAATTATAAATAAGTTACATATTATTGTTCTACACTTTATTCTATACACTTTTTAAAAAAAATATTTACTTTTTCATTATTTTGATGCAAGTATGCCCAGCGCATGAACATGTACCAAAATTTCAGGATGCAATCACTTCAAAAAATCATTGAAAAATAAATACTCATCAGAAAATTACAAAAAAATATACAACTTCTAGATCTCACTCTTACCAATCATCATACCAAAGGGATTTAAAAATACTGAATGTAACTATATCTGTTGTACAGCGCATGGAAACAACTATGTTATGTTTTTCTGAAAAAATTCAAGAACAGGTTTTCGTACACGCAAGGTTTGACCCTCTTAATCTTGTCGGTTTTAAAAATAAAATTATTATTTTAGAAACTAGATTTAGAGTATTACAATTTTTATTTTTTACACATATTCTTATTTTGAGTGCATGACCCTCAAACATCTATTCCAAGTTCAGGTTTACCCGATTCAGAAAAATGTGTCCACTTCTACCCCTTTTTGATTCACAACTTGGTGCACATACCCATTAGGATGAGGTCGTTGTCATGAAAATTTTATGTGAAAGAAATAACATCATTTGAGGTGATCAAAATTCACCTTGTGATGGCTAAATTATTTGGTGTCATTGCTAATGTAGTTGTTTTCTCTAATTATTCTTTGTCAATGTTGGTCAATCTAAGATGGTATGACATTTAGCTTGTAAAGATTTACCCTAGTTGGAGGAACATGAGCATTGGTGAATGTAGAATTGTTAAGTATCATTGTAGGTTCTTGGTGGGTGATGAATTCATACGGGACATGATCCAAATTAAGCAAGGGTTTGGTTTAAGAGGGTTTTTTATCATCATACGCATGTTTTCTTGGAAATTATAAAACTTGGAAGTTCACCTACTTAGTCGTTTTAAAGAAGAGAAGAACTATAGTAGAATTATAAAGGATCCATGGGTTATTCTCAATGTGGTATCTACTGAATCAGTTTCTATTTAAATTGAGGGGAACATATAGATTTTTAAACAATCGTTAATTGAGTGGTCTCACAAGAAACAAATAAAGGATGTGAAGGATTTATTAGTGTGGAATCTTCGGGGAAAGGAACCAGTAGTGAATCGGGGTCCAATAGCCATTCACTCAGTTTTAATCATTTATTTACCAGTACTGGATCATTTATATACCCATAATTGGTCATTTTTTTAGCTTTTTTGACCCATGATTGGCTCATTGTGCACCACTACCAGTGATTTATTGAACCACTACTGGAGATTTGTGAGAGATTTGTGAACCACTAGTGGTGATTTGAGTGAATAATTATTGGTGCAATGGGGGTCAAGTATCGGTAAACACTTTTTTTGGACTACTTTTTTTACCCTTTCATGCATAACGTTTTCTATAGATTACATCGTTATTGGTCAGAAGCTGAAACCCTATCTTTAAGCAGTTAAGTCGCATACATAAACAACTAAAAAAAATCGTCAAAATCCGATATCGTTTGGTGCCTCAATTGAACACGTGAAGTTAACTATAGCCACTACTAGTGCCTTTCCCTAGCTAAATAAATTTATAATAGACATCTAGCTAGTTTTTGTAATGAGGCTTTTAAAAGTGACATAAGTTTTTGAAACAAAGAGAATTTTAATATTAGTGGATAAGAAAGTTACTTAGAGACTTAAAAATAGGAATTTATTGTTGGCGAAAAGTGAATGGTTTTTATTTTCTATTTGCTAATCATTGGATAAATGTTAATACTATTTGAAAGATTCTAAAAATTGATGGCTCGATAGCTTAAAATTTTTATGACATTTTTCATTTTGGGGCTCGTCATTTAAGAGATTTTTAATAAAGAGATGGCCAAATATCTATAACTTGGTAGAAAATTGGCTATCTCCTTTGCAATATTTGTAGATCATAAATATGATAAGTTTCCTTTAGTGGAAGTTTCAAAGAAAAAAATTTAGATGATTCTTCACAAATTTCAAAAAGATAAAATTCATGGGCTAGATGATTAGCCTATTGATTTCTTTCCTTGGGCTTTTTGAGGTTGTTTAAGATATTTCGTTAAGTATTATCAATGTTTCTAGATATTTTGGGAACATGACACTACTTTAAATGTCACTTTCATTTCCTGAATTCCAAATTAATAATCTCACTTATTTGTATGTGTACATGCATATTTCTTTATGTAATTATATATCATTATTATTGCAAGGTTATCACCATTAAAGAAGAGACTCTCATCACAATTTATCTCAAATTAGTAGTTGTGTTTTTTTAAAGGAATTCATATTCATGACTCCATTAGTTGAAAGTTATTATAAATATGTTAATTAGGTTGAAAGCTAGATGATACTATTTATTTAAAATATATTAAATTTTTAATTTTAAAGTTAATTGAATTTGTTGCAAAAAAAATTTATATTCTAAATTTTTTAAATTTAATATTTTTTATTGTATACAATAATTGATATATTAAATTTGGCTTATCTTTATTGATACACACTTTCTACCCTTGATAATTTTATATTAAGCTTTTATGAATTATCATAACTTCCTCTTATACAAAATAATCACTTTGTATTAATTAAAGAAATACAAAAAATAAAATTAACAATGATAATATCTTCAAATTTTTAAAATAATAAATAAATAATCATCTTGAACCAATTCCATAAGCTTTAAACTTGAGAATTCAATATATTTTAAATAAAATTCTTTTAATTTAAACAAAAATCAACAAAAAAATATCTTTAAATTTTTAAAATAAAAATCATTTTCATTTTTAAAGAAATTATATTTTATATTAGTTAAAAATATAAAAATTATAAATAAAATAAATAATCTAAAATTGCAATGGTGATAATTTTGCTCCAATAAATAGTCTATGTGGCTAAATAAATTAAAATTTATAATTTATGTATTAATAATAAATATTTTAAATAAAAAGAACAATTTTGATCTCCAATTCTATTCATACAAAAATAAGTATTATTAGGATTAATATTAGTTTATAAATTTAGTATTAACCTAATCCTAAGATTTATAAGACAATATCTATAAAAAAAAATTGTTTCTTTTAGACTCACGATGGGTGCGTGTTCTTGCGCCCTTTGAGGCCCCTAGTTAATAGCTCCAATCAAAAGCAACTATTACCCAGCCAAAAAACAAAAGAATTGAAACAAATTTTATAAATATATATATATATATATATATATATTTATAACAACAAAATAATTCTTATAAAAACAAAATAGTAATAAAAGATATATTTTTATTTTAAAACCTCTCAACCTATATGATAAATGCTTTTGCGAAAATGTCTTTGCTTTTTTGTGAACGCTCACGCACTCTGATCTTACCGTTCACTGTTGAATCTCTGGATCAGCAGATGCGTTTCTTTTCAAAAAAAAAGTATGTGAATGTAAAATTTAATATTGATGGATATCGTATGTGCTCTCTAGTTATGCCCTTGAATCAAGGAATTAATGATTGGAAAACTATCTCTGGATCCCATTTTCGGACGAAGAATCTCTTAGCTAAACCCTTTGTTATCAAAACGGCGAATCCTTTTTCGACGTTGGCTCCTTCTTCCCCTAGAGATTCCTCTAGGGCTTTCCCTCGAAAGAAGTTTTCACTTGCACAGTTTTCACAAAGCCCTAATTCATCTAGACCTAGGGATTCTACCCTAGCTAAGGTTGGAATCTACTCCCCGCCTCACTGGAGGAATGATGGTCCAAATGTATCTATGCTCCCATCGGGTATGGATCACAATATTGCTAGGATGCATTCGGCCTCTAACAAGCTGATTGTAACCAAGAGGTTGGAGCTAGGCTCACATATCGACGGTCTAGGATCTGTATTAGGTAAAATTTACTCCCCTCCACATAGACGACCCAAAGATTTAGAAAAAGTAACGAATGTCAAGAAAAATAGATTTCCACAAAACATTGAAAATCATAAGGATTGTGTCTCTAACCCTAATCAGAGGAAAAATATTTTCATTAAAAATGATATGGTAGGTAGGATTCAAAATATGTGAGAGTATGGCTTGTTTTACAGATGGAAAGGAATAGGGGCAAAAGCAAGTACGATTGCAGATTGGCTAACAGAACAATTGGACAATAAGGTATGTATTACTATCCTCCAAGAGAAGTTTTTGTATGTAGATTGTTCCAGCAGAAAATTGAAAGTGAAACTTTTAACAAAAGGTTGCCCAAAATTTAGAAATATAGGGTTTTTTTATTCAGGATTGGTCCCCAATGTTTAACCTGGAAGACTTAGACCTTAAGGTGGAAAAGATTGTATTGCTTAAAAATTTACCAATTGAATTATCCGATGATGAATCCCTCCGTGAAATAGGTAATGGAATAGGAATATTCAAAGGTTTTATTGAATCTGAGAATGTGCATGTTGAAAAAGCTATCATTGTTAGTATGAAACTTAATGATAACCTTAATAGGCCGATGGAAATTTCATACAAATCAAGCTCGGTCATCATAAACCCTAAAATTGTAGATTATGATTTTGAAGATAATGATCGTACATTTGATAAATTTTCTAGGGCTAATTTGACCCAGATGGAGAATAAGGGTAAGAATATTTCAGCCCCTTCTCCAAGCAGTAACATGTATAATAAACCTGGTAATTTGGCAAAAACTGATGTGGATTTTCTTCCCTCTGGGGGTTTCAAGATTCTAAGTAGGACTAGAAATATGGATACGGTTTCTATTCCATGCAATGCTGACTTATCTATAGATCCAAAGATGAACCGACCTATCATTAATTTTTGTTCTGAAGGTAACCAATATCTAGATACCCATGGTAATCAGAATGTAGCTAAAAATTCAGAGCAAACTAACCTTAATACTACTCCCCTTCCCACAGCCCCGTTATCTATTGAGGATCCCTCCATTGATGTAGGTGGATTAAGTAAAGAATTTGAAAGGAGGAGGGAAGAAGGTAGGATTATTCTGGACTACATGTGCGAGGATTTAGTGAAGGATCTTATGGAGAAATTTATAGAGGAAATATGTGATGAATAGGAGCTCGGTCATCAAAGAAAATTTTTAATCTCAGAATGTTTAGCACCTGATTCCCCTTTAACTCTAAGAGAATTACAGTAATTTTTGGAAGAGGATGCGCAATCAGAGGAGAAGGATAATATGACCCTAGGCATTGCTTCTTCCCTTCCAAGTAAAGTTTTTCCAAATTGTGCCAAGATTATTAAGAAACATGGTAGGAAATCTGATGACATGTAACTGATTGAATGTCTGATATTGTTAAGTTGAAGATGATGCAAGACATTAAATCAGTTAATGGTTTGTATTGTCATTGATGTCAACTTGATATCATCTGTATGGTCATATACATAATGTCAAAGACTTGAGAGAATCAATGGAACAGAGGTTATGCTTTCAGCAATGCATAAAAGTCAAGTATTCACTAAGTGATAGACCACACCGGCGGAGTGTACACCATCGGTAAAGACAGAGTCAATAAAGTCACAGTGATACTGGACGAGCATAAGATAGTGTTGCTCGACAAAGCAAAATCACAGGATGCCCAACGAGCTAAAAATAGTGTTGCCCAACGAGAAAGATCCAATGATTCCTGACAGACGGAGATCCCAAAGCTAACTGAAGTTGCACTGACGGAACTGGAAATTGTCACCGGCGATGAATTGCAGAATTGACCGATAGAACAGAGAGATTAGAAAATGAAAAAATATCTAGCTGGCAAAGCTTAAGGATAGACTTAACTGGTTGTTTTATTTGTTTTATTCGACCATAGTTAAGTAAGTGATTTAAAGAAGATTTATACAGTTGGCAAGAAGATAACTACGAGATAAATCAGGAGTTAAAGCCGTAAATTACTTTGGCTGGATTGTTTTTCACGCCAAGATTCAAGAATCAAGAAATGAGAATTAAGGAATATCATGTCTATATAAGAGACAAGCATAATTCATTTCCATAAGCAATCAGATACATGGGGGAGTGAATTGGAAGAAGATGCTGAAGAGAAACTGGTGAAGGTTAAGCTTCATATAGTCCTGATCAATCAAGCTAAGGGAGAGCTAAAGAATTCTACAGACACCGACAAATAGTGAAGTACAACATCACAGAGCAGAAAGTATGAAGTAAAAAGGAACTAAATTGATACATTGATCAGAGAGGTATTATACGTAAATAGATCTGAATATCTGCAATTCAAGTTGCATTAGAAATAGGTCATTATGTTTCAGTTTAACCATTGAAGCATTAAGTCTCTTAACAGAGTAGGACTTAACAGTCTTTTGTAATTGAGGTATATCCTAACAGATTACCAAAAAGGTTGAATCATGATAGTAGCATCAGTCTTACCTAAAGTCTATTGATAGTCTAAGAAGGAGGTTGATTCAAGGATGGTAGTAAGATTAGCATAAAGCCTATTGACAGTCTAGAGGTTGATTCAAGGATGGTAGCGTAGATGACAGATACTTAGTGACAATCTATGTATAAAAATCCTCTAACAAGGTTGCACTTAACAGTGTGTTTGTAACCTTTAACAGGGTTGGCTCCTAACAGGGCTCACTTCAAAAGAGTGAAAATTTGGGGTACCAGTCCCAGTGGTTTTTCCCTTAACAGGGTTTTCACGTTAAAATTCATGTGTTATGTGTGTATGGTTTATTACTTTATTGTTTTACATTTCACATATGCATTTATGGATTGATTGGTATACTCTGCATATTTACTGAGTATTGGTGAATAAGTTTTACTGCCTATTGGTAATCAAGGAGAAGAAGGACAGACAAGGTAAACTGATAGATAGTTATTTATTTCAAGTATTTCAAAGGCATACATCTTGTAGGGACTTAATAATTTGAGGTGTATTAATTGGTGGATTGAAGTTTAAAAGATAATTTTTTAGGCCACTGATTCACCCCCCCTCTCTGTTGTTACTAACAATTGGTATCAGAGCTTGTGTGATTAGAAGGAAGGTTTCAAGACCTAAGTAAAGATCACAAGATGAACAGACAAGATGTGCCCAAATTGAACAAAGACAACTTTGCTTCATGGCAAAGCAGAATAAAGCTTCACTTATTAGGTATCGGTAATGATATTACTCAATACTTAGATACTGCATATGTTTTGCCTACAGGACCATTGACAGTAGATCAATTGAGGGTAAAGCATGAACATAACTGCATGGTTATAAAGCTTTCAGCCTCACTCTCTGATGCTGAATTTGAGGATGTCAAAGATTGCAAAAACGCAAAGACAAGGTGGGACAAGTTGAAGCTTGTACCTGGAGATGATGCAAATGTTCTGAGAGCCAAGGTAGAAAGCCTTAGAGGAAATTTTGATGATCTCAAAATGAAAGAAGGTGAAAACATCACTCAGTACAGCACAAGAATAAAAGAAGTAGTCAATGCTATACGAGGTGTTGGAGGTACACTTAAAGAGGAGATAGTGGTAAGTAAAATCTTAAGAACCTTATTGCCTGTATATGCTATTAGAGTCTCTGTTATTCAAGAAATGAGAGCAGTAGCAAATAATACAGTCACTCTTGATAGCCTGATTGGTAGACTGATTTCATTTGAGATGAATAATTTTGATAATAGTGTCCTACCAAGTTTAGAGTCTGCATTCAAGTCTTCTATGAGAATAAACAAATCTAGTCAGAGACACTCATCTAGAAGAGACAGTGAAAGTGAAAGTGAAGAAGATCTAGATGAAATTGAAGCAATCATGGTGAGAAGAATGCTAAAAGGCAAAGGTAAATACAAAGGCAAGTCACCACTTGTATGTTTTAATTGTAAAGAGATTGGACACTTTGCTGCAAGATGTCCTAACAAAAGAAAAGATGACAGAAGTGACAATAGATCTTTTGAGAAAAAATCTGACAGAGGTGATAACAAAGATTACAGAGGTTACCGACGATCAAAAAGAAGTGATACCCAAGATTACAAGGACAAAGGAAAGAAGGCTAGCTATCTAGCTGCTTACAAAGATGAAGATACTGACACCGAACCGGATGATGATGTTGAGATAGTGTTTGTAGCTATGAAGGATGATTCTGATGAAGATGAAAGGTATGAAGAAACTGCACTCATATCTAAGATTAGTAAAAATGATATTTGGATTATAGATAGTGGCTGCACTCACCATATGACCGGTGACAAAGAAAAGTTTAATATTTTTATATACTATAAAAGTGGTACAGTAAGAATGGGAAATGATTCACCTTGTCAAATTGAAGTTGAATAATTCAGGTCATAGAGTAGCATTTGAGAACAAGAAGGCAAAGATCTTCAATGAATCAGGAAAACTTATTGGTACTGGTGAACAGACTAAAGGTAACTTATTCTATCTGAATGATACTAACCCCACTTGCTTGATGACTAGAAATGAAGACATATGGTTGTGGCACAAAAGTTTGTGTCATGTGAATTTTGACAACATGATGAAAATAAGCAGGAAA
>MU228531.1:384067-396933 GCA_018584345.1 Thuja plicata | reverse complement strand
GAAAGCTGGTACAAGAACAAGAAGTAAGTCTTTAAACTCAAATTTCTTAATTTGTGAGTTTGAACCAAAGTCTGTCAATGCTGCACTAGATAATGAAGAATGGATAAGTGCTATGAATGATGAGATTTAAAAGATTGAAAAGAAAAAGACATGGTCACTTGTGCCAAGACCAGATGACAAGAATGTCATCGGTACAAAATGGATATTCAGGAACAAACTGGACGAGAATGGAGAAGTCACAAGGAACAAAGCAAGACTAGTATGCAAGGGGTATGCACAAGAGGAAGGTATAGACTATGGAGAAACCTTTGCACCCGTTTCTAGGCTAGAAGGAGTAAGAATTCTACTTGCTTATGCTTCATACAAAGGATTCAAAGTATATCAAATGGGCGTCAAGTCAACATTCCTAAATAGAATACTTGAAGAAGAAGTATACATTGAACAACCAGAAGGATTTGTGGATCCAGACAAGAGGAACATGGTATGTAGACTTCACAAAGCCTTGTATGGATTGAAAAAAGCTCCTAAAGCCTGGTATGAATGACTTCATTCCTATCTAATAAGTATTGGATTCATGAGGACTAGTGAAAATAACAATATTTATTTAAAAGAAGATACTAATGCTAACACTTTGATTGCTAGAATATTTTTTGATGACATCATATTTGGAGGCAATGATATGTTATGCAAATCATTTGCTGATGAGATGAGAAAAGAATTTGATATGTCTATGTTTGGAGAGATCAAGTTATTTCTTGGTCTGCAGATCATTCAACAAAGTGAATGTATTTTCATTACACAGTCAAAATACATCAAAGAAGTCCTAAAAATATTCAAGATGGAAGATTCCAAACCTGTTGGAACACCGATGGCTATTGAATGCAAATTAACAAAGGAAGACAAGACAACAGAGGTAAATTAGACTCTATAAAGATCAATGATAGGGAAACTCATGTATGTTGTACACACTAGACTAGATATTGCACATGCAGTAGGAATTGTTGCTAGATTTTTTTCTAACCCCAGGGAATCACATATAACTACTATGAAAAGAATAATAAGATATCTGAAGAATACTGAGGAATTTGGCTTATGGTATAGAAGAGAAGGAAAATTTGAATTGAAAGTGTTTACGGACGCTGATTGGGCTGGAAATCTTGATGACCGAAAGAGCACAACTGGAGGAGCATTCTTTATGGGTGAAAAACTTGTCACATGGATTAGCAAGAAGTAAGGATGTACCTCTTGGTCTACTGTAGAAGCAGAATATGTTGTTTCTACTGCAAATTGCTCAAATATTGCATGGATCAAACAGTTGCTAGAGGGTATGCATATGAAGATCAAAGAACTGGTAATTATCTATTGTGATAACACTAGTGCAATAAATATTTTCAAGAATCCAGTCATGCATGCAAAGACTAAACACATTTCCATCAAGTATCATTATTTGAGAGAACGGGTTCAAGAAAAAGAGGTCATACTTGAATATGTGCAATCAAAAGAACAATTGGATGATATCTTCACCAAGCCATTGCCCAAGGATACATTTGAGTACCTAAGGAAAAGAATAGGGGTCAAACCCATGTCTATCAGTCAATAAAAGGACTGAAAGTTGCATCAGCCATATATTATCAGAATATCATTCATGATTGATGCAAGCAAAAGTTGAACTTCAAAGCTACATCTATATACATAAAGGTATATATCAAAACTGAGCACCAGAGAAAACTATTATATTGATGATGGATAAGGGAAATTCAAGGAATATATTATGGATAGAATAAATTGTTTGATAGAATGTCAGATATTTCTGAAAATATTTATTTGGCATTGTTGTGAAAGGAAGAGAATCTATCCATATTATCATCAGAAACTATTCATTATCAGATTACTCCAAATAGGGAGAGATCATATCCATAGGGAGAGAATTTGTATCAGAGTTGCAAACAAAAGACAAAGACATCAAAGAAGAAGAGAGAGAGATTGACACAGACAGAGGATGCAACACATCAGAAGAAGATACACAGAAAGCTGCAAGAATCAAATCTAAGATAATATAGAGCTTACCGGCGGTCAGACATTTTTATCAGTTATCAAAAAAAACTATTTGGTAATTTGATGAATCTCAACAATTGTATTTCATGTTGTATTAGAAATAGTATAGTGTGATAATATAGTATGTTTCCATCAATGCCAAAGGGAGAGATTGATGATATGTAACTGAATGAATGTTTGATAATGTTAAGTTGAAGATGATGCAAGACATTAAATCAGTTAATGGTTTGTATTTTCATTGATGTCAACTTGATATCATGTGTATGGTCATATACATAATGCCAAAGACTTTAGAGAATCAATGGAACATAGGTTATTCTTTTAGCAATGCATAAAAGTCAAGTATTCACTAAGTGACAAACCACACTAGCGGAGTGCACACCATCGGTAAAGACAGAGATAAAGTCATAGTGATGCCCGACGAGCAGAAGACAATGTTGCCTAATGAAGCAGAATCACAGGATGTCTAATGAGCTAAAAATAGTGTTACCCAATGAGCAAGATCCAATGATGCCCGACGGACAGAGATCCCAAAGCTAACTAAAGTTGCACCGACGGAAGTGGCAATTGTCACCAGCAATGAACTGCAGAATTGACCGACAGAATAGAGAGATCAGAAAATGACAAAATATCTAGCTGGCAGAGCTTAAGGATATACTTAACTGGTTTTTTTATTTGTTTTATTTGACCATAGTTAAGTAAGTGATTTAAAGATGATTTATACAGTTGGCAAGAAGATAACTATGAGATAAATTAGGAGTTAAAGTCGTAAATCACTTTGGCTGGATTGTTTTTCACACCAAGATTCAAGAATCAAGAAACAAGAATTAAGGAATATCATGTTTATATAAGAGACAAGCATAATTCATTTCTATAAGAAATCAGATACATGGGGGAGTGAATTGGAAGAAGATGTTGAAGAAAAACTAGTGAAGGTTAAGCTTCATACAGTCCTGATCAATCAAGCTACGGGAGAGCTGAAGAATTCTACAGACACTGAAAAATAGTGAAGTACAGCATCACAAAGAAGAAAGTATGAAGTACAAAGGAACTGAATTGATACATTGATCAGAGAGGTATTATACGTAAATAGATCTGAATATCTGCAATTCAAGTTGCATTAGAAACAAGTCATTCTATTTCAGTTTAACCATTGAAGCATTAAGTCTCTTAACAGAGCAGGACTTAACAGTCTTTAGTAATTGAGGTATATCCTAACAGATTACCTAAAAGGTTGACTCATGATAGTAGCATCGGTCTTACCTAAACCCTATTGACAGTCTAAGAAGGAGGCTAATTCAAGGATGGTAGTAAGATTAGCATAAAGCATATTGACAGTCTTGAGGATGATTCAAGGATGGTAGCGTAGATGCCAGATACTTAGTGACAATCTATGTATAAAAATCCTCTAACAAGGTCACACTTAACAGTGTGTTTGTAACCTTTAACAAGGTTGGCTCCTAACAGGGCTCACTTTAGAAGAGTCAAAATTTGGGGTATCGGTCCCAGTGGTTTTTCCCTTAACAGGGTTTCCACGTTAAAATCCATGTGTTATGTGTGTATGGTTTATTACTTTATTGTTTTACATTTCACATATGCATTTATGGATTGATTGGTATACTCTAAATATTTACTGAGTATCGGTGAATAAGTTTTACTACCTATCGGTAATCAAGGAGAAGAAGGACAGACAAGGTAAACTGACAGACAATTATTTATTTCAAGTATTTCAAAGGCATACATCTTGTAGGGACTTAATAATCTAAGGTGTATTAATTGGTGGATTGAATTTTAAAGGATAAATTTTTGAGGCCACTGATTCACCCCCCCCCCCCTCTCAGTTATTACTAACAAAATCTGCCCAAGAGCTAAGCTTGTTAGCTAGGGAAGCTACGGGACAAGTTAAACTCACTAAGATCTTCAATGCAGGGAAGGGGAAGTTCCTTCCTAGGACAACATGAATGTCCTCACCTGGAATGTTAGGGGCTTAAATGCCCCTAACAAACAGTGGATCCTTTCCTGCTGCATTACTAACATTAAATTAGACATAGTTCTACTTTAGGAAACTAAATTAGATCAGCTAGGACTTCAAAAATTAAATAAGAAACTAGGGTTAAAAGAAATATGGGGTGTTCCTATAATAGGGGCCTTAGGTGGTCTAGGTATTATTTGGGACCCAAGATCTAGTACACTGACAAAGTTAGAAGATCACCCCAACTGGTGTTGTGGTTTGGTAAAGAGTCTCCGCTTTGACTTCAAATTTTGTATAATAAATGTATATAGCCCTATACAAAATATAGATAAAGTAATAGTATGGAATGAGATTGAATAAAAAATGCATGAATTTGAACAAGACATAGTCATTATTGGAGGAGATTTCAACACGATAACAAAAATGTCAGAAAAGAGAGGGGGTTTTGGCCATCTCTCCACAGCTGCTAGAGACTTCAACAACTGGATTAATAGAAATAATCTTTTAGAAACAGAGACTTCAGAGGAGCAATACACCTAGAATAATAGACGAAAGGGCTTTTGTTTTATTGCAAAAAAACTAGATAGGTTCTTTCTTAAAAATAATTTGGTTGAGCTCCCTTTTACTTTTTTAGCTAAAATATTACCCTTTTCTGGTTCAGACCATTTCCCTATTGAATTACAAATCCTTAGGGATAAAAGCCTCAAAAATTGTCCTTTCAAATTTGAACAAATGTGGTTGAAAGAGGAAGGTTTCTTGGAAATGGTTAAAAAATGATGGATGGAGATTGATATCTCTGGCTCTAAACTATTTCAAGTACTTAATAAACTAAAAATTATTAAGATTAAACTGAAAGAATGGAATAAATCAAATTTTGGCAACATTTTTGAAACAGGGATTAATATTGAAAATCAATTAAAGACCCTTAATGCTCAAGTTTTAGAGACAGGTATGGATATTAGTCTATACGAAGAAGAAAAAAAATTACTAACAAATTATGAAGAGGTGTTAGCAAAGGAAGAGTTTTTCTGGAGATAGAAATCAAGAGAAACATGGTTAGCCGCGAGAGACAAAAACACTAAGTTCTTCCATAACAACACTAAGAAAAGAAGATGTAATGATAGGATTACTGTGATTAGGGATAAAAATAACATTTTAATTGAGGATCCTAAAGGAATTGCTAATGAGGTTGTTAATTATTTCAAAGAAATTTATCAGATGAATGGAGTACCAAATATAGAGAATCAAAATAGAATCTTAGAAAATATTCCAGAGATCATCTCCAAAGACCATAACAAGATGCTTCTAGCCAGATTCTTGAAAGAAGAAGTAGAAAATATCCTTAATAAGATGAACCCAGACAAATCCCCAGGCCCTAGTGGCTTCCCTACCTATTTTTTCTAGAAATGTTGGAGTTTCATAGGTGATGAAGTAACAGCAGCCTTGGACGGGATTAGGAATTTAGGGAATATCTTAAAAGAGGTTAACAGTATGTTCATCGCTCTAATACCTAAAAGAGAAAAGCTAGAAAAATTCAATTATATCAGACCAATTGCTCTATGTAATACATTATATGAACTTTTCTCTAAAACAATGGAAAACAGACTTCAGAAACTCCTACCGTACATAATAAGTGAGGAAAAGTCAGGTTTTGTCTCGGGAAGATCAATCTATGATGGAATAATTATTGCTACTAAGGCATTACACTCTATGAAAATCAACAAGAAACCAAGTATGCTAATTAAGTTAGATATAAAAAAAGGCCTATGATAAAGTTGATTGGTTGTTTCTCCATAAATGCTTGCGAGTCTTTGGGTTTGAGAAGAATTGGGTAAAACTTATCTTTACTTGTATTTCTTCCCCTAAGTTCTCAATTCTTGTTAATGTCTCCCCTCAAGGTTTCTTTGGTATTTCTAGAGGAATTCATCAAGGTGACCCTATTTCCCCTTTTCTTTTCATCATTATGGCCGAAGCGTTAGGTCAAGCCATTAACAAAGCTAAAACAAATGAGGTAATCCAGGGTATCTAGATTATTAGCAATGTTGAACCAGAAACCCATTCAACAATTTGTCGATAATACAATGTTATATGGGAATAGCTCCATTTCAAAGGCTAAAGGTTACAAACATATTTTAGATTTATACACTTTAGCCTCAGGAAAGGAAATAAATAAGGAAAAATCTGAGATTTTTTTCTTTAACACTACTCCATCTATTGAACAAGGTATTATAGACATTCTAGATTTTTTTTTAAAAAGGGGCTCTTCCATGTAAATATTTAGGCCTGTATTTGGACTTAGGTTCTAAATCTTCTGCATCCTGGAATCACACTATAGAGAAAATCAAAGGAAGAATGTCCTCATGGAAAGGAAAATGGTTATCTTCGGCAGGGAAAGCTATTATGATCCAATCTGTCCTATCAAAAATCCCTCTTTACCAACTAGCATGCCTTGACCTTCCTTTCAATCAAAGAAATGAACTTAATAAGACGTTGCGTACTTTTTTCTGGAAAGGCTCTAAGGAAAAAAATTAAATTGCCCTTCTAGCCTGGGAGAAGGTATGCAGGCCAAAACATGAAGGAGGAGTAGGTATCAGAGACCTCAAACTCCAGAGTAAGGCTTTTGGGACAAAATTAGTATGGAGAATGATTAGTAATCCCAACCTTAAATGGGTAAATATTTTATCTCATAAATATCTAAATTAACCTAATCCTATTAATATCTTTCGTGAGATAAATCCGCCCAAGGGTTCTAGAATCTGGAACTTTATACTGGATTGTAGAGATATTATTCAGAATAGGCTTACCTGGGACCTCGGTCAGGGGGATGAAGCCTTGTTTTGGTTTGACTCATGGGTAGGGCATCCAGGTATTGATCAATTAGGACAATGGACGGAATTGAAAGGCATCCTTGAAACAAACTGGGGTTCTAAGGTTAAAGATTACATTGTCCGTGATTTTGATCCCTTAAATGGGTGGAGATGGAAAGATAGAGGTGGCATGCTTCTCCCAAGTGATGAAGAAAAAAGGCTAAATGAGATCTTGGAAGCTAGGAAGCTTAGGCTGCTCTCAAAACAGGATAAATTGATTTGGGATGGTAATAAATCTGGGGTATATAAAATCAAAGATGGTTATAGTTATCTCAGATCAAAAATTAATAACCCAAAAGTGAACCTTCAGGTTACAACTTATTTTGGAGTAAAGATACCTTACCTAAAGCTGGCTATTTTGCATGGTTAGTTTGGCATAGGAGAATTCTAACAATAGACAAGTTTCAGAGGATGGGCTTTATGGGCCCAAGTAAGTGTGTTTTATGTGAAAAACAAGAGGAATGCATTGACCACCTTCTTTTGGCTTGTCCTTTTTCCAGGAATAGATGGAACTAGCTATGCAAGAAACTAAACGGATATCGGCTTTTCCATATTCTATTTATGATTTCCTTCTTTCATGGCCTCAATTAAACAAAGATAGCATTTATAGTTTATTATGGTCTTTGGCTCCTCCTATTGTTTTATGGGATATTTGGAAAGATAGGAATAGACAAATTTTTCAGGACACCAAAATGGACTCATTTAGTCTCATCAACAAAATTGAAAGCTCTATAATAGAAGTTTCTAATACTAAAATCTTGCTTAGAAACAGAAAGGAGGCAACAATGACTCTCTGGGATGATAAAACTAGAAACAGATGGTTAGGATTAAAACTCCCCCCTTTCATTGGTCAGAGACCAGATCAGGCCTCTATTAAAAGGAAATCCTGTAAATGGTTTCCTCCCACTGAAGGGTGGTATAAATGAAATTTTGATGGGGCATCAAGAGGTAATCCTAGACTGGTTGGGATTGGTTTCTCTATTCATAATTCAAAGGTAGTTGAAATAGCTAAGAGTAGCAGATTTATTGGAAGGGAAACCAACAATTGGGCAGAATTGGAAGCCTTGATTGATGGCTTGTCCCTTAGTAAAAAACTAAAGATCAACAACTTAGCTATAGAAGGAGATTCTGCTATAATAGTTAATGCACTAAGGAAGGGCTCTCTCATGAACTAGAGATTGGACTCTCTCCTTTCACTTGCACTTCTCTTGAGTAAATCCTTTGATAAAATTACTATAAACCATATTTACAGGGAGGGAAATGGACGTGCAGATGAGCTAGCTAACTTAGCTATTGACAACTACATAGCTAGTAAGCATTTTCTAGCTTAACCGGTAGCTCTTAAAAGTTTCTAGATCCTTCCTTCTATCTAAATATGTGTATACAGATGAAGGTATATATGTATATAAGAATTTATGTATACATGTATTTATATGTATATATAGTTTTCTATAAATTTCACTTCACTTATATATATCCATAAATATTTGTTCATATAAATATTCATGCTTAATGGGTAGCCTTTATAGTTCCTATCCTTCCTTTGTTTAAATATTTATGAACAAGAATATGTATAGATACATATATGTAAATATGTATATATGTATATTATGTATATATGTATGTATGTATATATATTATGCATATGAAAATATGTATACATGTATATATATATATATATATATATATATATATGTATATATGTATTTATGTATATTTATTTATATATATTTATGTTTTGTTGTATTTTTCTTTAAAATTTGCTTATATATATTTTTTCTATAAATATCCCATAACTGTTGTCTTAAGAAAACTTCACCTGCTAGTCTCTCTATCTTCTTTATAGAGGGCCTATTGATTGACTGATGTCTTTGTTCTATAGTTAGGCTTTCTCAGGCTTGACAAGGGGTTTCATCCTGAAGTAGATGCATATTGTGAACCCTCTTAACGATTCTCTTAGGAAAAACCTATAGATTAGGCAATTTATAAGAAGATGGTGGTGTTGTGTTGATTGTTTCTCATCTCAACACTAGCAAATAATTAAAAGGTAGAGTAAATTTTTTAGTCTTTGTGTCATTACAAGATTAAATTGATGATGATGAATGGTACGTGGTAGTAATTATTCAAAATCTCAAAATAAGGAGGCTCATAATTCAAAATACCAATATATCTTCTCCAGATTTATGAGTTAGATATTATTTCCTCCCATCTTTAATGGAATATGATATCAATGCAGTTTCATTAATTATTAAAGCACCACTCTCATTTCCAACCTCACCTCATGATTCTGAGAATCGAGCTTAACATGAGTGATGCCAATTATGCAATATTGGTAAGATCATGCATTACTACCGATGCCCACTTGGTTGTACATCTATAATAAATGACCTACTAGAGTGTGAGAATAATTATTACATAGGGGTTAGCGATATGAGGTTAACTTAGGGTTTAAGTTTTTGGTACCCATTATAAAGAAATTAAAGGATTAGTAGTATTGTCATGTAGTAAAAAGAATCTAGAGGGAAAGCTTAGAGTCGTGTTAGAATGGAAATGAAGCTAATCACTTTCATGCTCAGTGACAATCGAACGATGTCTTTTCGGGGATCCATCAAACCGGAAAGATGGAATAAAATCCTGAATCCAATTCCGGAAGTAGCCAGAAGGGCTCTGGAGAAAGGCATGGGAGACGCCCATTTTGACTACTCCTACACATTTCGCTCAAAGGGGGACATTGTGGGTCTCTTCATCGCACTGACAAATTTTTTTGGATGGAAGAAGGAGGTTATGAAGGTAGCACAATTAACCTTTGCAAAGGACATCCTGGGAAGTTTGGAAAAGATGGTTTATTGCATTGACAATCTTCTCACCGTACCATTTACGGAGGTTACGATGAAAATGGATACCGCAAAACTGAAAAATATTCCCAACAACCAACGAGTCTTGATGATTGTTTTTAAGGATAAAAAGGCTTTTAATAAACACTGGCCTGAAATGCAGAGGAACTTAGATTTCCTATTCAAACAGTTTCTGGAGGAGGAAATGGAAACAGACATGCTTCTCAAATATTGGAAAGATGAGGGTTTTGAGATACCGGATATGCTGGAGGACATGGAAATGGATAATTTATGAATCACCATCAGTCAAAAAGTGTTCTAAAGAGAGGATGGAGACAAAATAAGAAGAGGTCATCATCATCATAATCAAGAAAAATGAAGGGGAATGGAGTTGTGATCTACTCAAGAAGGACTAGAAATTTTTCGTATCTAGCCATAAAAGTTTAGTAAGTTTATTAATATAATATAGGGCTTTGCTCATAGTATGTAATAGAAGAACAAAGATACATTTATGAAATATTTTGAGTTAAGTAATGTTCGTAGATGATGAAGGTACTTGATAACTTTGAACAAAAGTATAGGTAAATACTGGGAAGCAGCTGGAAGTTAATATGTAAAGAAATTTAATCTTGATATATATTTTTGTCTATGTATTATAAGTAAAATGGTTTTCTCATTTAAATTTCCATCTGTTATGGTATGCAAATCCTTTTGCAAAATTATTTCTTGGATTTGATGTATTAGCTTTCACTCTGGAAGATTCTTGCAGTGTGAGAATACATTCTAGTTTTCCAATGTTATGGGGTTGGGAGAAAACAAAATCTAAGAGGTTTGGATGTAAACTAAGGGGAATATTTTAACAAAAAACCAGAGATCTATTAGTATATTTAGGTTATTCTAGAATTAGTGTTTTTTAATAAATATAGTCTCATATACCCCCATACATATATATATATATATATATATATATATATATATATATATATATATATATATATTTATTGATATACTGGTATTTTGAGGTTATTCTAGAATTAGTGCTTTTAAATAAATATAGATTCATATATTCATATCCATATATATTTATGTATAAAGACATATATATATATATATACACACACACACACACACATATAGTTGTATATATGTTTTTATATGTGAATGTAAATAGAAACATAAATATCTGTATTTATTGATATATGCATACATCCAAATATATGGGTAAATACTTATATATAAGTGTGTATACATATACCTATATATATTATTTATCCTAGGATTGGATTCTCCCGCTCTTTCTAAAATTGACGTTTGGCCTTTTAGGAATTACAACTTGGTGGAGCCAGGAGCATCTCTCCATCTGCGCATTTCCATAGCCCTTGCCCTGCCTCTGACAACTCATCTTCATTAATTCTGCTTTCTTTAGAGTGTCTTTTATGTGGCTTGTGGAAGTTTGGTTTTATTTCACTGAGCACCTCTTCACCTCCCGAAAGAATTTGTACTATATATCAGTCTCCTATCACGACTTTGGTAAGTGTATCCCTGGCTATCTGAGTTTGGTGACAATATGACGACTCCTATCATATTAGTCTGCACTAAACGTTAGATAGCCTTTGACGGAGAGGTCACTACAAAGCGGCTTAAGTCTGTCCTCTTGAACTCTCAATCCATTGTTCTGAGAGCAGTCTATAGAATATTAGGTCAATAATTTCTTTCTAACTCTGACAGATATAGGGTGAATTCATAGATTCATGTTATGTTCATTGCATCAGCTATTTATGTCGACCCTAGAAAAGAGGATATTGGAAAACTCTATCTTTGGATCTTCAAACGGAAATACCTTGGCAATATTGATAAAGTTCTTCAAAACATTAAACCAGACTGCACTATTACTATGCCAAGGTTTTATGATCTTCCAGCCATCAATGGAAAACCTGCCCTAACCATCCCCATTATGATTGTCGAAGACTTTCATGCCTTTATATCCAGAGAGCCAGTTATTAAGAGGAATCTTGAATTTTTAATGGCTTTCATGCACTTGAGGATTCCCAATGAGGAAAATTGGTTCTTTACTTATTGGCATAATGATGATGTTGGGGAAACAGATAGGAATTGTTTTGATGATTCGAATTATGGAGATATGATTGATATATGGATGGATGAAGGTCACCAACACAAAAAAAAATGGCAGAGAATTGTATCTCCAACTGATGGGGTTTCTCGGGTAGGGGAAGAAGAAGATTAATCCCTTGATCTCTGGTGTGATGGGATCTGTATGTCTTGCAAAGAGATTTTCCATTTCTCACCTTATGTTTTCTGTATTTGAAACTAAATTAGTATGATCTATTTGTTTGTTCCTTTAGTTTATGTAAGCTAAATGTTCTGATATGAAAAAATATTAAAAGCTAGGGTATTCTGCTGGCCATTTATAGACTATGAATAAGGGTTGTGATATATTAATATTGTTTTTATCACACTAATTCAAGCGAAAACATTTTAACTAAGAGCGATGTTCTAAAAAGAAGGCTCTAGAGTTTGAATCAAGGAAGACCTTACTGTTTAGTTTTGCATTTTGAAATGGCAGTTAAAATTGTATACATACATATTTGTAAGCTGGAATACTTGGTCTGATTATTATATCATTTTCATAAAAGAATAAACACCTCTGCCCTATCACAAAAGGTAGGCTTAGTCTAAAATTACCATGGTAGCTCTGCTGATACGATTTAAGATGGAAGAAAGCTCTCTCCTTTTCCTCTTGAGTATATGAATAAGATTTGAGTATAAGATTGGGGTAAGATACAAATTTATTTATTTAATTAAGAATAGACACAAAAAGTTTCTAATCACATATACAAATATGTGTGTGTGTATATATATATATATATATATATCTATATTTAGTCATATAGGCTAACATTCAGAAACATAGATATGGAACACCTATCCATACTTTCATCAAAAACTGGTTTTATGTCTTTTATATATGTGCAGGTTATGGATAATTAGTTACATAGAAGGAATCTATTCATAGATGAAGTAAGGTTCAGCTAAATTTATTTATTTAATTCAGAATAGTAACAAAATAGTTCCAACTACATATACAATTAAGTTGACATATATATATATATATATATA
>MU228531.1:358219-379203 GCA_018584345.1 Thuja plicata | reverse complement strand
TTCTTGGATGGTCTTGAATACTTCATAGGCGGTTTTAAGTCTTGCTATGGAGGGGAGAATATGATCTTTTACAGAATCAATTATAATCTTCTTGGCTTTGTTGTTACATCTTTTCCAAGTTGCTTTTCTTGTTTCTTCTTCCGACATGCTTGTATTTTCTTCAACATAAGAATCTAACTCAAGTTCTTCAAGCAAGGTAAGAATTTGAATTTTCCATGAGAAGAATTAGATGCTCCTTTGAGTCAGTCTTCTACTTTGATACTACTGGCCATTTTTTTCTTTCTCTTTCTTTTATATTAAACAATCAGTAATATAAATTTTAGTCTTGAAAGATTTCCTTCTATTGACGCTCTGATACCATGTTATTTTTAAGATCGTAAATAGAGAAAATCTGACTATTATAATTATGTTGAATGTTGTATATATACTTTTACTGATTATGTATATATATTTATTTTATTTATATATATATATATTACTGATTGTTAGTATGTTGTTGAGAGAAGACAATGCCACTATGATTGATTGTCTTTCTCAACCCAGACTATTCATATTAGTATATGAGTGATGGGACACGGCTGTGTAAAGTCATGACTCTACGTGGCTAAAGCCACGTCGATTCATGCCTTTACACAGCCATGTATAGGCTGGCATTGTTTCATGTGGAGGCGCATTGTGAATAGGCGTTCACATAACCATTAGTTAATGGTTATCGTAACACATTAATAATGTGTTACAATAACCATTAACTAATGGTTATCATGTATATGTTTATGTCGACCAACGACTGTGTTTAATGAAACCCGATAATATATAATCGGTCGTTAATATATATCAACTGTTATGAGCAGTGATAATAATAATTGATTATTAATAATAACACACACACACACACACATATATATATATTAATCAATTCAATGCTATAATTTAACAATAAAAACAGTGGAATAACTAGAATCTAAATTTAAATTAAGAGGTAATGTTCTCTAAATTGGAAAACTATAGGATGTAAATGTTTCTAACCAAAATTATACATTTCATATGATGATGATGAATATAAATTAGCAATAGAAGATTTCGGCTAGTGGTTTTGTGTGCAGGAAAGCAATGGACTCCAAATACATGAGATTGTAATAAAGAACCAACTTCAAGGATTATATTCTATCTTCAACCTCATGCTGGTCATCATCAAGTATATCAGTTATAACATCCTCGGTCCTACTTATATGTATAAGGATAAATGGAGAGGCCCTATTACATAGCTGTGTAAATAAGGCAGGTTATTATATTTATATGTAAATGAGGGAATGCCCCCATAAATAAAATCAATGTAATTTGTATTCTGGACCTTTGTCCCGGGCAAGACTGGAGGCTCCATTATTTCCTACCAGTGCGTGCAGTGAATGGAGAATTTTGTAAATTTTAATTGATTAATAAAATTACTTAGCCTTGGCCTTTTACGATCAAAAATAAATAAATAATATATTTTTAATTCCAAACATAATTATTCTATAAATTTTAATAATAAGGTAAATAATTATAAATTAAATTAATTCTAATAAATTTTAATTATTATTTTTAATTTAATAAAAAATATAAATAATTAAAATAAATTTTAAAAGGTTTTTTAATTCAAAATGTTGTAAAAATCTTAATAATAAGATAAATAATTGTACACTAAATTAATTAAAAGTTAAAATTATTATTGTAATTTCATAAAAAAATATAAATAATTAAAATAAATTAGAAAATTTAATAAAAGAAAATAATATTAAAAGATAAAAAGAAAACAAACATTTTTGTTTTATAAACATCTCATTTCTATTTTATAATATTAAAATATATGTTTTTAATATTTTTAATCATAAAAATTATTTTTAAATTAAATATAGATGTGAGTATCGATTGAATCTAATTCTAGCCTTACATCCTTCTTCTCAAATTTTAAATCATTATGAGTTTTCACTTGAATTGATCCACTATATTTGGATTTATTAAGTATTTTTAAGAATGATTTATATAACTACTACTATGTTCTACATGTATATTTTTATATTTTATATTAATTTTTTTTAATGATTTTTAAAAGTGGATAGATCTTTAAAATTATATTATAAATTGTGTCACAAAAGTTACACAAAATTAATCAAAAATGATATTTTTTCTTTAAATGTGTAGATTAAATTATTTTTTTTCAAATTTAGATTAATAGATCAACATTTGAATATATAAATTGAAACATGCTAACAAGAATTATTGGGATGACATCATTAATCTATTTAACAAGCAAATGTTAAGATTCCAATTATTTTTCTTCCCTTAACCATTATTTCTAAAAATTGCTAGAAGAAAATTGAATGTGCATACAAAATGTGATCACTTAGTCTGAAATCTGAGAGAAATAAAAGCTTAAATTTCAACTGGACCTAGCAGTGATGAAGATTTCTTATTTCTACTTGGTGAAAATAGTACTACTTTGCAAAGTTTGGCACTCTTACAAAATATGATTGAATAGTTTTTATAGATCCTAGTGGTACCAATATAAGACATCAAGATAAAGAGACTAATTAATCATTTTGATATTTGTCATATTGCTATCAGCATCTTTCTTTATTCACTGAACATTATTTTCAATTCTTGTTGCTGATTATCCATCTTTGTTATATGTTTTAAGGGGAATATAATCTATATTCGGAGATTGCCTTTCAGATGTATTGCTGATGCCACTATCAGGAGCATGGCAGCATGTTACTTCCTTAAATTACAAGGCTAAACATAATCAAATTCTTTTTATGATTTAAGAAAAAGGTTAAGGTTATTTTATGGTCTATGATACCAATTATGTGTTTTTGGGTCTACATATGGTGACAGTGATATGGGACTGCCTCGTACTCCTTGTGGGAGGCACCTTACTGCGCTACAAATGAGGCGTACATACCCTAGCCCAGTAGGATTGAAATGTCTCTAAATAGAAAACATCTTGTTACTATTAAAAAACCTTTCAACCTCAGAAACTAAGTTGGTTTGGGAGTTCTCTGTGACTTAAATCAGCATCCATCTTTTTTAACCAATTTAAGCAGCATCTCAACTTAATCATTGGTGAAGATGAAGGTGAAGGTGCCAGTGATCAAATGAATGTGGAAAAAGAAGGCCATTTGATAAGTTGGAAAAGGGATGAAGATGGAGCTGCCTGTTTTCTCGAGAAGGTTGGAGCCTGATGAGCTGATAGAAATGGAAGATCACTTTTGAGTATGATGAGGTTGAAAGCACAATGAAAGTAAGAGTTGCACAAATAAGACTGAATAGGCATGCTGCACTTTGGTGGAAAGAGATACAGGTTAAAAGAAGGAAAGATGGAGAAAAGATCACTTGATGGGTAGAATGGTGAGAAGATTAAAGACCAAATTCTCGCTAGTAGATTATCAGTTGGAGTTGTTTAAGAAGTGACAAAACTTGCAGGAAAAAGAGTTGAGTGTAAAGAGCTATACCAAGGAGTTGTGATATTGTTATCAGAATTCAACTTTGTAGTTTTTGAGTCAAACTCATTGGCATACCAAAGAGTTCAAAAAATCACAAGAGTTAGAAAATGAGAAGATAGCACAACACCTTAATGGTATAAAGCTGAGCAAGCAAGATGAGTTGAATTTAAACTTGCTTATAAACTTGGATATAAACTTGTTTAAAAAGCTACAACAAGAGGAAAAGGAACTTTGGAATAAAAAACTAACTTGTCAGTGGCAGGGAAGCTATGAATTAGATTAAAAAATTGAACTAAGAGGCACATTAGTAGCTATTCTTTATGTTTAACTCATGAATTTTATTCACCCTTCATATAGCACCAAAGAATGCTACTTTTGCAAGGACGTATAAGACTTTATGCTAGTAGGAGACAACAGGTATATTGAATACATAGAGGAGATCTGGTAGCATATTAGGAGAAATGGAGACGAAGAGAAGTGGCTCGTTTTACAAGCACAAAGTCTAAGAATCAATGCAAGAGTTTCGCTACAAATTCACTAGCAATAACAAAGTTTAAAATAATTCACTTACAATAGTTCATTTCACATATCAAACCCCAAAATCACAAAACTGGAAAAAACAATATAAGAGTTCAGCTACAAATTCACTTGCAATAACTCATTTCATATATTAAACCCCAACCGTAAAAATAATCTAAATGAACAAAGAACCAAAAGAAACCTGTTTCAGTGTATCTGTCATTAAATTTGGCTATATGTAGGCAGGACTTTTCCAATTATAAGGAGCATAGTGATAATGAAGCATTTAAAATACAATACAGTGTTTAAAATTATACAGTAGGTTAAATAGAATACAGTGTTTAAAATTATACAGTAGGTTAGGTTTCAATTATCATAGGAAATTTGTGAAATTCAAAGCATTGAAGAAAAGAGATATGGCAAATAGTCATAACCCCAGTTTCAAATAGATCATGGATTTCATTTTTATTTATTTCATGTCTCTCAATTCTAAAAACATTGATCATTGACTCCACTATTTGTCTTAAAACCCTGAAAGCTTTTGAACAGTTGAACAATTTTGATATCCAACTGATATATTATCTCAGAGTTCCTTTGTGAGAACTTAACTACCCAAAAAAAAAAACTTCATGGGACCTCCTGTACCTAAAAAATAGAACTGTAGCCCCCCTCCATAGAACCCTACCTAAGAGTCAATCAAAACAATTTTTTTTTAAAATATACTATAATTATTAGAATAAAAAATATTGAAAAAGACCCCATTGCTCTAGTATGCTTCCATTCATTCACTGCATGTGTTTTAAGTTTATTTCAAAGAATGGCAAAATACCAATATTTCTAATGTTCAAAATGCATATCTATAAAATAGCCATTCAATTTAGCAATTCTCTCTATTGAAGTTGGGGAGGCATTATCTACTTATTCATCCGGGTGGACTGTATGTGAAAGTTTGCAAGTAAAATTAAATTTGTACAAAAAATTCTTTCTCAATACATACTAGATAGTCTGGTATCAAAGTATATGTATATCCTTAACAGATTCATACTTATCAAATAAAAACTTGGTCTTTTAATTCGCATGGTCAAGAACAGGGCTCGAAGAGTTTCATGATAACCCACCTGCAAAATTCAGTAAAAACATTATAAGGTAAGAAAGCTTTGGAAGAAAATGGAAATCAATCACACGGATAAACAATTCAAAAATGAATTCAAAATCAGATGTAGAAGGATTTGGGAGCTAAAATCCTTGCTTTTATTAATCAATCAATTCAAAAACAAAAATTTAAACAGAACCTGGCCAACCATCAACGTTGAATTCCTCATCGATTCTTGATGATGATGCTCCGGGACTGCTGTGAGCTTCAGCTAAATCAATTCCCTCATCTTCAAGATTCTTGTGATGAATGTTTTGTCCATTCATCAAACCATGTACAATCCTCTGAAGCTGCTGAGACTCAGCAGAGGGTTCCAACTCTTCAATAGTTGCAGATTGTGATCCATGTGAACCCATATGGCAATGTTCAGGGCAAGGACAATACATAGTACAGCAGGTTGTCCAGTGGGCTGAGTAGTTAGGTAATACAGAAGCATTGGACTGGACATAATGACCAGAGGCTAAAGGGAAGTTCTTCGTTGTCACCAGATGGGCATTCTCGACTAAAATTCTACCATGCTGGATATCATCAATGGCAGCTATCTCCACCTTATCTTTGTTTGTATTGTAGTTACTACCATAGATCAAGGAATTAGTTGCATGGTGAGAGTCCTTCCCAGCTGTGAGAATGATAGGATTTCCCATAGCATGATAATCAATGGATGCTGTTCCAAAATGGTTCTTGTAGCACTGCTCTTCTAGGCTCAGATAGGGTTTGACTTGCCCTGCTGCTAACCCTAAACTCTCTTGGCTCTGATAGGGCATGGACAACAAGAGATTGTGAAGCATTATGTGGGAGGCTGAAGGATAATATGGTTCCCTCAATGTCTTCCTATCAGCAGGATTCATTTCCATGCATGGAATTATATCATTTCTAACAACAGCACCGTGAGAAAGCTCATGCTCTCGACTTGTAAGAAAATTTATCCTATCCTGTATAGCTTCTAGCTTGACATCTATATACTCAACCAAATCTCTGAGATTCTCAACACTGAGATCATTCAGGTAGCTATCCCAATGAGATTGCATGATGTCCATTTCAAGATCTTTGTTCTCCTTCCTTCTCATATTCAAATCCAACCTGAGTTTCCTGATCCTCTGTTCTAGAAAACTGGAGTTATCAAGTTTCTTCTTGTCTTGCTCTTCCTTAGAAAGCCTTCTGTATCTCTCAATGACCTCTAGAGCTTTGGATATGTTAGGCCATACATCAGGATGTTGATGATCTTGTGATGCCTGTTGGTCTGTATGAGGCCCAAAACATATCATGCAAGCCTCCACTCCACACAGAATACTCAGCTCCTCAACCTTCTTTCTCAGTCCTCTCTTCCTCTTTATAAATGTTACATTCCTTGAAGTGTCTTTGGGGATCCATTTTATGGGGATCTTGGCTCGACCCATTTGGTTCTGCAAAAGGAAAAAAAATTCAGCATATAGAAACTTCTTATTTAAATTTGATAAAGCAGGGAAGATTAAAACACCAAATCAATAATTATAGGATATCTTGGACTCACCCAAGCATCCATTAAAGACATTTCCTTACAAACCTGAAGATGTAATTATGTTGCTGTGCAGGATTTGGGAATTTAATGTATGTGATGAAGATTGAAAACTTCTCCCTTTTCTTCAAAACCCATCTGCATTCTTAGTTGGAACTCTGTGAAATTCAGTCCTAAAATTTTGCTGAAATGTAACTCGAAGTTTGTCAATGCTTTTCCAGTTTTTCGAGGTTTTTTTAATAGAAAGAAAGAATGAAAAAAGAATGTAAATCTATCTTATTGGATGTAATTTTGCTGTTTATGAAATCGAACTCAAGTTTTTCTTTTTTTAAAATAGAAAGATAGAATGAAAAATCGATTTATTTATATTATATAATTATACTGGATATATATATTTTATAAAAATATTGATTAATTAAAATAAATACAAGTCATGTGTTTCTATATTAATCTGTAATTAAATTTTTTTAAATACTTAATTTTGGTGAACATAATGAAATAGTTTGGAGTTCAAATCATTAGGAATTTACAATCTATTGGTCCGACCACTTTTAAATCATCACCAAATTATATATGAAGCATTTCTGTCATAATAGTTTTGTCATAGTAGATCTCATTTCTATTGCAAATCGCTTGAAATTTTAAAAGTATGTTTGAATTAACCAATGCATTAATCATTATAATTAAAATTTTCAGCATTAATATTATAACGTAGCAAAAATGACATATATATGCAAGGCCTAACACATCCACCCAAAAAGGTATGTTGTGAACTTCCAAGGGTTTATTTATCTTGGATTTGATTTCAAATTTGGGTACTACTTACTTTCCCTTGAGTAATATTTTTTGGTTTATGGCTATTGCTAAAGTTTAAGGGTCAAATAACCATAGCTCTTTCAACAAGAGAAGTTCAATTGTTTAATTTTCCTCTTTAATGATGTTCTTGCTCTTGTTTTTGTTCCTTGATTTCTTAGTGTACTTTTGGGACCTATTTCCTCCAATAACTAGTTCAAGAAGAGAGTTGTTTATTAGTTAACATTTGACTAGCACAAGTTTGTAGTGAGCTCATATAGGTCCTAGTGGTTCACCTAGAGCTCTGATACCACATGTAGCAAACTATCATTTGTTAAATAACAATCATTTTAAGTTAATGCAATTTCTTTGATTATATGAATAAAGTCATTACCAAAACCAATAATTTAATGTTAAAATTATTGAAATCAATAAGTATGCATCATTATAACTCAATAATAAATGTTTTGTTCCAATAAATTCATCTCATGTTCGGATATAGATATATTTAATTGTCATGTACATAACAATACCTAGCAATCAAGTATACACATTCAAACACATACAATTTTACATCCTTTCAAGTATACATGGTTACATACTAATATGATATAGTTTCTTCATGGTCATATTCAATGATCTTTAGTTGCAAAAGGGATAACATCATCATATTGTTTTACCTCTAATCACAAAATGGTACTTCCAACACACCTTTCAATTAGAAGTGGTCGCACCCTTCATGAGGGCAACATTTTATAAAGAAGTTTACAAACCATATCATATCATCTGAATACTATTGTAGTTTATTGAATCTATTAGAAACAGTCTACCATACAACCCTAGATACTCTCTAGCTAAGTGTGACAACTCCAATTAAAATGTAGCTTATCAAACATAATAATTAACAATGCAAGCATCAAATTTCATTTCTTTGGCCAAATTTTTGAAATATAAAATCGGATTCCTATATGTGGATATGTGTGTCACCATTCAAACGCCTTTCTAAAACTTTTCATTAGAAAAAACCTCATTATATTCATAACTATATATTGTTATACAAAAAAAAAAAATAGAAAAAATTCCACTAGCCAAGGAATACTCTAGATATGAATTGATTAGATATTTTCCATACACCAATATAGTTAAAACCTCAAGGATTTTCCTAAGTTATGGGATCTTGCTTGGTTTTACTTATCAAGAGCTAGTAGTATAAGACACTTGTACCTATGTATATGTTTACAAATATATTGATGCAAGAGGGTTAAACATACAAAACCCTCTCTACACTCACACAAAAACATCAACCAATCTCATAAAATGAGTAGAATAGGCATATAAAATCTGAAAATAAAGTAGGTTTTCTTGATTCAACATCACTTGAAGTGAGACTAAGTCTCTACAAATTTGATGTAACATTAATTTGCAACCTCATGGGCTGAAAAAATACAAAAAAAATGATATATACTCATTCCAAGGATATTTATGATCATGAGAATAAGCTACACAAATTTCATCACCAAACAAATCTTTCTCACTAGCGATCTTAGGTCTCCAACCTACAAATCTTCATCATAACCTGTATGCCTTCAGTAATGGCTTGCAAAAGCCAAATTTCTACTACAAAATAACATTCAAACCTGCAAACAAGAGGTAAAAACCACCTCCTACCAAAACCCATGCCTACACCTACAAAAATCTCACTTGTTGGAAAATCACCCACAAAATTGCCAAATCAATAATGCACCAAGGCTCCCATCATCCCCAATTTTTAACCTCACTCCAAAATATGATGACCAAGACCATAAAAACCATTAAACCCTTTTTAGAAAATGCATTAATGGTATTTTCCAACTTTATTTTGCAACATGCTAAAATGGTAGACTCTTCTTACCTTCCTAATCCACCCGAATAGGTCCTAAATTAGAAAGAGTACCTCAACACCACATTTTGTGCCCATAATCATATGAGTAATTAATGATTTCATAATAGGTAACTCCCAATAATCAACACCCAAGTTGGCCAAAATTATAATTTTGAACATCAACCTCCCCTTCTAGACTTTCTCCTTGCCAAAAATGCAATAACATTAATATTAAAGGGATATTTTGGCTTAATGTTATAATTTATTTTCCACAAGAAAAATAAAAATAAAAACTCTCTAAGAAAATTAAAAGTGAAAAAGCTATTGTTTTGGATGATGTCGATTACCACTAACCATGGATGCTCCTACATCAAACACCCATTATAGAAAGAAAATGTTTCCTAAGTCAAGCACAAAAACATTTGTAGACCCTATGCTTGTCTTGGATCTACTTATCTACTTTTCCCACTGGTATTTTTCCTATTCTTCACTTTCTACAACCTCATAACATTATTCCCTTTCAACCTCTCTCCTATCCTATCATTCACAACATTCAAAGTATTAAATTTAACTTCCCACCAACATAGCCTATCAAAATTAGAATAAACACCTAAATTCATAGCTTCTCCTTAAAAAAAATGTCTTCCTTTACCTCTTTTTCTTTTTTTCCCTTTTCCCTCTCCTTCCAGCTTGTCTCCTTCATAAAAAATCATTGCTTTAATGCCTTTTGTAAGACATATCATTGTTGCAACCTAATTTACTTTATTCAAAATAGAGTTAGTAAAATAATCAAGAGACTCAGTTTCCTCATTTCCTAACAAGGAATCAAGATAACTAATCAAGCTTAGGCTTTCGTCTATACTATTCTCAAACAAAGATTCATTAGAAAACCCTTCATTTACCTCCACATCATGTTCCTCAAATTTAATTTTATCAAAGTTATCTATTTCTACAATAATTTTCTTGTTCTCTTCACTTTAATTCTTATCAAAGAAACTAGCAAAATTTGATTTTTCCTCACCTTCTATTGCAACCTTTATCCCACTTGAAATCAACTCTTCCCATCCTCTATCATCTACTTCAACACATAAATGAAAACATCATTCTCAAATTATTCTTGGTTAGTTTTAGCAAAACAAACATGTTCTTGCTTCATGTATCATCTATGTCATCTATTAAAAAAAACCTTGCACTATCGTATTCCTCTTCTATTACTCCTTACAATGGCCTCAACTTATATTTTACTCCATCCTTCATCAATGAGTATGTATTAGGATACCCATTGTGCATTGATCTCATGTCAAATTGTAAAGGCTCCACTAGAGAAACATGACAAAGATTCATGTAGGCACAGTATCTCACACTATCTCATATTTTACCAAGCTTTGTTTTCCAACCAAAACTTTCTTGTCATCTTGTAGCCAAGTTGTCCTAAATAGGTGTAGGTGGTTTGTCCTCTCTAGCTGTAGTTTACTCATCATATCTTCCAAAATAAAATTGTATGTGCTTCCACCATCTATGATAACATTAAATACCTTTACTTGACACTTTCATCTTGTTCTAAAAAGGATCTTTCTTTTGAACTGGTTCATTCAATAGGTTTCTCCTAATGGATACCAATCCTCCACTTTTAGCATCCTCTGGTTGTGAAGATTTATCTTTCTCATCAACATTTGTAAGTCTTTCTTTTTATTCTTTTCTTCTTTGTATGTGTTCATGTTTTGGACATTCATATGCTTTGTTTTCTTTTCAAAATGTAAAACAAGTTTCTACTTTGTAATTTCCTATTTTGTCAATCTTCCTCTTCCTATGGAATCTTGTTCACATGGTATGAATCATCACTCCTTTTGTTTTTCTTTCTTTTGTGGTCTTCATTTTTTTGATTGTCAAATATGAGTTCTCATCCTAATCTCCATATGATCTTCTCTCTTTATTTTCATCTTGACCTCTTCCTCTTTGCTTGTTCTCAGATCTTTTGTTCAATCTTTCTTCAAACTTAAAGGAAAATTGATATACTTCTTCCATGGTATTTTCTCTTACCAATGCTAACTCATCCTAGATGCCTGGATTCAACCCATTAATGTAAGAGACTAAATTATCATGGTTGGCCTTTTTATGACTCATTCAGATCAAAATCTTATGGATTTTTTTTATATCTTATTTCTTTACTCTACTTCCCTGTCTAAGACCTTGCATCTTCTTAAGTAAATATAATTCATAATCTGCTAAAACGAATTATCTTTTCATCTTCTCCGCCATTCTTGTCTATTTTGTGATTTTATCCTTTCCTCTTCTTACTCTTGTCTATTTTTTGATTTAATCTTGTATTTTCTAATCTTACCATGTCGAGGTCTTCAACTTCTCCAAACTCTAAGTACTCTTCCATGTCATGTATCTAGTCAATCAATTTTTTGGATTAAGGTTCCCATTGAATGTAGGAACTTCAATTTTGGGTCTTCTTCCTATGATTCCTTAATAGTGCAACCAACAATGGGTAATTGGCAAATTTTTTTGCTGCATTTTTTTATCACTTGTTTCACTTGCAACCTCTAAGGGTTCTTCTTCTTCATCACTTTCTAGTTATCTTCTTTGAGAAAATCCTCTTTTGATTTCTTCCTGCAATGCTTCAACCTGCCTTTTAAAGGCTCTAAAATCATCACCATTGATGATATATTCATTTATTCCTCTACCTCTACCCCTATCATGTGGTGATCTTCTTGCATACACTTTTCTCAATACTCATAAGCTCAATCTTGGTACATACTACCTCCCTCTAGCGAATATGTTTGCACAGTTAGAATCACCTTTATTTGATACCACTAATGCAAGAGGTTTAAACACAAACAAAACCCTTTTTAATACCCACACAACAAAATTGACCAATCTCATAAAATGAGTAGAATAGGCATATAAAATCTAAAAATATAACAAGTTTTCTTCATTCAACAACACCTAAAATGAGACTAAGTCTCTATAAAAATTGATGTAAAATTAAGTTGCAACCTCATGGTCTCACAAAAATACAAAAAATATAATATACAATCAGTCCAAAAATATTTACAATCATGGAAAATAAGCTTCATAAATTTTATCACCAAACTCATCTTTCTCACTAGCAATCTTAGCTCTTCAACCTACAAATCTTCAGCATAACCTATATGTCTTCAACAATGGACTCTTCAAACGTGAAAACAAGACGTAAGAACTCATAAAATGTAATTGAAGATGTCATAACTCTTAATTCCCATGATTCCACACCCAAGTTGACCAAAATTCAAATTTTAAACATCAACTTTCCCTCTTGCACTTTCTCATGTCCAAAACTATAATAACATTAAAAATGGCCAAATATTAAAGCGATGTTTTGGCCTAAAGTTATAATTTATTTTCCACAACAAAAATTATAAAACCTAATAAAATAAAACATTAAAATACTTTCTCTTTGGTTGATGTCAATTACTATTAACTATGGGTGTTCTTGCATCAAATATATCATATACCTATTGATATAAATATATACATGAGTTCCCTATTTGAATTTTACCCCTAAAGCCACTTCTATAAACTAAATATTAAAATTTGGAGCATACATTTAATTAAAAAATTTACAATATAAAATAGTGAGAAATGCTAGGATGGAGACCACTCACCAAATCATATTGTACATTGGAATACAAACCCACCCTTAAAAAAATCTGATTAGCACAACCCAAAAGGATAAAGGGGTGCTAATGCAAGATCTAGGAAAAAGGGGGATTTGGGTACTCCTTATTGAATGGAGTGTGATTATGATACATAAATATATGAAAGTGACTTACGTTATGACAAAGGAAATGAATTCTAGCAATATATGATATCATATCTAATGCATAAAAGTAAATGCAAGATGAAAAGATGAAGAATGAGCCCACCTTGAGGCTAGGAGGGAATAAGTGAACTTCGGATATGGGTTTTACTATCACAAAGTTTTCAGGAACAAAAACTATTATGGATATGGAACCCTAGCACTTGTATCTTTAGACTGTGAAATTTGCAGATCCAAAGGACTATGTTCCTGAATTTTGGCCTTTTCCAAGACTATGTTCCAAAATTTGGCCCTTGTCCTTAACTCTGATTCTGACAAAACTTTCAGAGGATATGCGGCTATTTCTAAGATTCCTGAATCTGGATCCATACTCCCCTTCATTTTTCCTACACATATAAAAGAAGGGGAAAATGTTATGGAAATGGGCTTTCCTTGGTGAATCTCCTATATAGGAATTAACCTTGAAATGGAATTGAATTTGCATAAGGAAATGTAATCTAGATCTGAAACAAAAATCACCTTATACCTCAATGATGCAATGCCACTTTGGAGATGATAACAAGTGTGTATGAAAAATATTTGACTCCACAAAAACCTAATAGGAAATCATTAAACCAAACCCTTGAATGATGAATATTGTAGTTTGAAACAATGTCAGACTGAGGAAGAAAGAGAAGAAGACTTCATGGATAATTGTAGGTCTTCTCCCTTGATTGAAAACTCCTTTGCTTGACCTCCAATGGGTGAAATAAGATATATCTATGGAAGGGAATGCCTTGAATGCATGATGGAAATGAAGCTTTTAAATTCTTGATGCATTCCTTTCACTTGAATACTTGATGGGTTTGGATGTTTGATAATGGATGTCTTCAAATGGATGCTTGCTTGGATCTCTTGAATGCACAATGTCTTACTTGCATGAAGATGTCTCTTGAAATGTAGGTATGTAATGAATGTGAAAATGAGAAGGATAGGTCTCCTTTTATACACATTTTAGGCCCTAGATTTTGCAAGGCTGACCCCGATTAAGAACCTAGGAGAAAAAACCCCACGTCGGGCCCGAAACCCACTAAAACTTAGTGCCTTAGGAAAAGGCCAACCTAAGTTGGCCTAATCTAGGACAAGGTCAACCTAAATCAACCTTGTCTAGGCAGACTTTGTTAAAGCCAGCCTGAGACCTAGGGTTGTGTGCTAAAAAAGAGAGACTTGAAAGCCTTAGTTTTTCATTCTCGAAATGTAAAAGGCATGTAAAAGGACCTAAATGGAAGATGAATTATGTGAATGAATAAAAAATAATAAATTATGCATAGAAGTTAGATCCATCCTCGACTTTGAACAAATAATATTGATTTTAAGGATGTAAAAGGGATAGAAAGACGTGAAATCAATGTGTGGACCTATAGATGCTAAAATGGGGCTAAAAATGAGTGCCTTATAAGGGTGATTGATTTTTAGGATGGTACATTTAGACCCCACTTTAGTGGGAGTGTGATTCTTCCTCGTGCTTAGGGAAAAGTAGGAGAGAGAGAGAGAGAGATAGATAGAGAGAGAGAGAGAGAATTACTAAGTTTAAGGGCATAGCCCCCAAACCAAGGATCTCAACTCGTACATCCATATAAAAGGATATGTAAAAAAAGAATAAATGCCTAGATCTTAATAAGATTCCAAGGCAACTAGTTGAAGAGACCTTGATAGAGAAAATGTCTCAATCACTAATATCATACTCAAAAAGCTATTGCAAGAGCACAAGTGGTCACTTAAAAATAAAAAGAGCATACATCAAGGATAAGATAAGAATCCATCATCTAATTCAATAGAAAAGTGTATTATGCTATGTAATCATGGAGGAGAGCTCAAGATAATCATGGATAACACAAACTGGGAAAATTAAGTTGCACTAGGTGATCCATGAGAGATAGATGAAAGAGAGAGAGAAGGAAGAAATAGTCTAGCAAATTTTCTTATGCCAGTTCCACCCATCAAAGAGACGAGGATGTGGTTAGTCAAAGGATTAAATATGTGTGGTCAATCAAAGGACCAAATGTGTGTGGTCAGTCAAAGGACTAAATGTGTGCAATTAGTCAAAGGACCAAATGTGTACGGTCAATAGGACCAAGAGTTGATGGTCTAGTGAGTTGTGTTACGCTAGTCAACTCATAAAAAGGATAGGTCAAATGGTCTAGCAAATTGTGCTATGCTAGTCAACCAATCTTGAATATGTGATCAAGGAGAGTGATCTGGCCCTAGTATAAAATTGTGTTATGCTAGTGTAATATATCTTCCATGCTTAAAGTGAACAAGATATATGAAATAAGGAGGCTATGTATGCCACCCCTTAAGATGGAAAAATAAGTACTATTTTATCATCTTAAAGAAATAATGAACAAGGAATAAATCAGTTTTAACATCAAGACAGTATCCACAAGCAACACCCAGTCCAAACCAAAGAGGTCACATCTCCTATGAGGCCATGGATGAGAAGAATGCAAAGAGATACCATGAAAGAAGTGTAAAAGGGATCCTTATGAAGGATGACACATTGTTTAGTCTCCAAGATAAGTGATTTTCTTACCATGGAAACCCAATAGAGAACAATGAAAAAGGTGATAATCAAGGATGTATATCCTTACTGTAAACCAATATTTTTATGTAATATTGGATATCACATGATAGAAAAATACAACTTAATTGAGGAAAAAGTGTATCCTTGAAGAGGATAAGAGAGATTTATCTAATACCCCTTCCTTTCAATTGTGGAGACAAGGATAAAGAGGACCTATTATGCTACTCGCAAAGGATGATTGCACCATGCATGAAAATGAGCCCCCAAGGAATAGGCTAACAATGTTACATAGTAAGGAGAAACATAATATGAACTTAGATGTTATTTAAAGGAATTAGGAGTAAAAAATAACTCATTACAACATGATATGTGAATAATGTCATTATCAATGGGTTGTTTAATTTTGTAATGTAAAGCTTGACATTCATTAGTAGAGGGATCATGATATCAGTGATACATACAGAAAGGAAGATTTATAAGATGTTGACTATGCTTCCTTTTTATTTAGTCCTAGTAAGCACCTTAGCACGAAGAAGCTTAGGAAAAATCATTTCTTGATTAAAGGTAGATATAAGAGAAGTGTTCAGTGATGAAGGAGAGGATACTTCAATAGGTTTCTTATTATTTTCTATACTTTGTTGCACACATCATGAACCATGTCTGGGTTTGTGATTGATGATAGTGTCAACGTTGAGAGTAACTATTTGTGGATGCATTTAAGGATTAAATCCTAATCCATAATAATTTTCATGCCCCTCATTTCCTAAAGGCACTTAAATTCCTTTTCCATGTTTTCCACATCCGTTCTCATTGAATCCTTGTTTCAATAATAAATTATAACCAGGGCCATAACGAGAAGCCATATCAAAAAGAGTTAATGGGGCTTCATAGCTCATTATGTCATCATAATTAAGTTTTAAAGATTCATTAGGAATGGAAGCATAAAAAAAATTGTTGCAAAGCTCATTAGAAAGAGGAGTTGTGGTGTTGGATTCTTTGTTAGATTTAGATTGTTTAAGGTTCAATGTTGAGACTTTGTATTCTCCAATATAAGTTGAGGTGAAATCTAAGGATCACTAAATCATCATATAAAATGACACTAGTATAATGAGGATCATCCTTAGGCTCTTTATCTTGTTCTTATTCAATATATGCAAGTTTATTTCTTGACTCAGTATTCAAACAACTATTCAGTCTATCATCTGCCATAAGTGTGTACATCAAATTGTTGTATATAAACTTAACTTTTTGATTGAGAGTAGAAGGAACAACATGCATAGAATGTAACCATGGTCTTACCAAAGGAAGGTTGTAATTAAGAGGTCTAGGGATCACATGAATGGGAGTGTCTAGGATATCCAGACCTACTTTAATAGGTAATATGACAATGCCCAATGTTTTCTTAGCAATATTGTAATCTAGATTTGAAACACAAATCATCTTATACCTCAATGATGCAATGCCTCTTCGGAGATGATCACAAGTGTTGATGAAATAGCTTGGACTCCACAAAAACCCAATAGGAATTTATGAAACCAAACCCTTGAATGAACGATGTTATAGTTTTCCATAATTTCAGATTGAGGAAGAAAGAGAAGAAGAAGACTTGATGGATGATTGTAGGTCTCCTCCCTTTATTGAAAACTCCTTTGATTGAACTCCAATGGGGGAAAGAAGCTAGATATATGGAAGGGAATGTCTTGAATTCATGATGGAAATGAAGACTTTAAATTCTTGATGGCTTCCTTTCACTTGAATGCTTGATGGGCTTGGATGCTTGATAATGGATGCCCTCAAATGGATGCTTGCTTGGATATCTTGAATGCACAGTAAATTAATTGCATGAAGATGTCTCTTTAATTTGTAGGTATGTATGGATGTGAAAATTATAAGGATAGGTATCCTTTTATTCACATTTTGGGGCCCATATTTTGCAAGGTCGTCCCTAATTAAGCACCTAGGAGAAAAAACCCCACATCGGGCCTGGAGCCAAAAGGGAGATCTGAAAGCCTTAGTTTGTTGAGAAATTAGGGAAAATAATGAGACTTAAAAGGAATTTTAAAGGACCTAGATAGAAGATGAATTACGTGATTGGATGGAAAATGAGAAATCATGCACATAATTTAGAGCCATCCTCGAGTTTTTAACAAATAATGTTGATTTGAAGGATGTGAAAGGGATAGAAGTACATGAAATAAATGTGGGTACCCATAGATGCTACAATGGGGATAAAAATGAGCACCTAATAAGAGTGCTTACATTTTAGGATGATACACAAATAAATTCACTATTGTGTTGAATAATAACCATAAATTAAACTAAAATTATACATCTCACAAAAAAATTATTTACAATTTTCTTATGCTATCTCTTTACTTTCATATATTAGTATCCACTAGTAGTTAACATGTATAATTGGCTGAAAAAATATTTATTTTTAATATATATAGACACACACACATCGATGTGTATGTATTAGTATATGTGTATATATACATATATACTCATACACATACTTCAAATATGCATATCTTGTTTATACAATGATACACATCTATTCCACTAGTGTATTATAATGGAAAACTTATTTGAAGTTATGATAGAGAAAAAATGTTATCAAGTAACTAAAATATGGCATTTATATCCATAAAAATTACACCTTAAGTTCATGTTTTTATATTGACATGTGGACATGTTTACTCGCATTAAGAGTACTTTTATCTGATTACCAGTTCATCCCAAAAAAATGGCATCAACATACACTACTTTTCTATGTGAATATGCCAAATGAGGGAAACACAAAAAACTATTAAATGGGTTATTAAATTCTTTTTGAACGACATAATAATATCTGCCCAAAAATGTTGGTTTAGTTCTTTATGAATAGTAAAAATAATAGATAACTAATGGGGTCGACTGTGTAGGAGTTGTAAACTCTAGGAACACTTACAAAAATAAAGATGCCTTTTGTAGGAGTGTATGAAAGAAATGAACTTTCTTGAATACTAAGATATTAGATGTGATAAAATGATGAACAATAGGATACATTCACATATGTACATGAGCCTTGCTTATATAGGCAAGGTGAGTGAAAAGATTATATAAGATGTTGATATGTGTCATAATCTTATGTTATATGACAACCACTTTATAAAAAATGCTAAAAGATCTAGCCAATAATTTGAAAATGATATTATATCCAAGGAATGTAAAATAAGATCTCAAATCTCCATGGCATTGGAATAACAACCAACTTTGGCTATAGTCCTAATAGGAGAGTTAAACACTAATGGTTTATGATTCCTTTGCTACAATTTAGGATTAAGATTGTGAAGCATGTAAATAAAATAGGTTAAATAATAGGAAAATGATAAAGCCCAAGATAAATAGTGAAGTGCTAAAAAAACCATTAGGTGGCTTAGATTTGGAAATGAAACATGGAAGGAACCCGTAGCTGATATTTGGAGCCAGAAGTGCAAGACATGATTGGATGGTTCCCTAGTCTTGAGGGTTTCAAAATTGAAATAAAGGTTGAGAAATGCAACCAGGAGATCCTCTAGGTTTGTTTCCTAGAATTTTGACCAAAAACATTTAGACATAATTAGAAGGCACCCTAATTCTGGTGTTTAACACCCCATTTGGAATTTTGAATTGTACGTTGCAGTATTCTCTTCATACCTATAACCTTATTTAATGTCTAATTTGAGATCTAACATAGGAAAATGAAGAAAAAATATCACTTTGTATAGGGGCTTTCCCAAGTCAAACCCTATGTTAGTGTTGCCACATCCGCAATAGTTGTTATGATATTAAAAAGGTGTTTTTAATAATGGAAATGTTGAAATAAAATGGCTATACCTTACATATGAAACCCTCTCATGGAGTTTTACATAAAGGTGGTGATGCAATGTTCTTTATGTTGAACACCTTTGGATGTTGAGAGGAGGGGGTGAATCAACATAAACAAATACTTAACACTTCTACCACAAATTTCATTTACTTGTTATTAATCTAACTAACTATCAACAAAAGATATAGTAATGACAACACACATACATGAACACCATATTTAGATGGAAAACCCAATGCAGGAAAAACCATGGTGAGAATAACATTTACTATATGAAATAATTTATTTCAAAGTTTTAGGATAGAAGCCAAGGTACTCATTATCCTTAAAGTTTGGGCACACTACCAAGGAACTCAATGTCCGTAAAATGACTTTCACTATCTTAAGCCAAACTAAAGGTCTACAAAAAGCTTGCTAGAAGAGAACACAATCTTCCAGCAGGAACCAAGAATATATGAAATGAAAATATGTAGGACCTCCTGATCTGATGCAGGAGCATCCTGGGTTGCCTTTCTATCCTACTAATCTTTGTTCATTCTACCAGTTAGTGCCGAGTTGCAGTATATGCTAAGTGTAAATATTAAACAAACAGACAAACGAAATGAAAACAAAATACAAAGAAGACAAAGTACAATAGACACAATTTTATCGTGGTTCAGCAATTTGCCTACGTCCACACTCAAAGCAAGGAATCCATATATTAACTGAATCAATCTAATAACTGTTACACTACATGACTACTCAGCCATTTATAGTGAGCTCTTCTAATATGAAGAGACGGAGGAAAGTGAATGGTCATATGACCGTTGGGCTTCACATCCCAACAATCTCCCCTATGAAGTCCAACCGACACAGCCATGCAGAGTGGCATCCCCTGCTTTCTGTTTGAAATCTTAGAGAATGAGACCTTGAGAAGATCTCAACTTCGCCAGAATTTGTTCTAGAACACTCCGGATGAGCCTTCTCCAAGTCAGATCAGATTCAAAAACATCTTTTCCTCTAACTTTACCGGGCACTGATTCACCAAGAACACAACTTCCTCCATAAACGTCTGTGGGAACTTCTAACATAGTTTTGGGAGTACCTTCACCTTTTGAAATTACAATAAAAATATTAATGTTTATGTGTATCCCCTTCACAAAATTTGAAGCGTCCATATAACCGGCCTTCCCACAATTACCAATATTTATTTTATAGTTTTCTAAATTATTTTTACCAAAATCATCCCATGATTTTATCCTATCCATAAAATTCTCCTCTATTTCTTGCATCCTTAATTCATTTCTTCCCAAATTGGCACTGCGTAGATGCTCACCTTTGTGGTTTGCTTCACGCAAAACAACACTTTCATCAATCACAGCCTGGGAATGAGACACAAACACGGGCTGCAGACCAGTCAACTCGCATATGTGTTGACGTCTGGTGAAGGAATTACCGCAAAAGTCCTCAATGTTTCCTAATGTC
>MU228531.1:317451-357908 GCA_018584345.1 Thuja plicata | reverse complement strand
TTTGTGTCTGTATAACAACAGAATCCCTTGGCATGTTCTGTGAATTATGCAAATTTGAATTTAAATCATCAAGAGAACTCATGGTAGTAGCCTCACGCATCTGATTGGTTTCCTTACAAAAAGATTTGCATTGCAAATTATCTTCAAACAATTTTTGTGACAAGGAATCAGTCTCATACCCCATGTAGATTGTAGATATCCCATCGAAACTACTGTTTCCAGCTGTCTGCATACCGTTGGCATTTGGTAATACCTGCAAAGGACATGGTTTTGATAACCAAGCTGGCTGCGTACGTGGATCAACATTTTGGGCTTTCAAACTTCCTATGGGTCTACAACCATCACACAAGTCAAGCTGCCCACCATCCAAGTGAATCGAATTTGCTAAAATTGCATTATCTTTTGTTATTTTTTGAGGCAGATGTTTGTCTGGTGCAGTAATCGAATACCCCAAATTATGAACAGGGGAATTTAGACTTGGTTGCATACTCCCATGGCTGCCACTTGAGCCACCCACGTCTATGGATATCAAACCAGGATGAGCAACATATTGGGTTTCTTGACCCTCTTTTTGGCCAATACGCAGGCCTCTTCTCTCTACTGCAACAGCCTCAACATCTTCTGCATTTTTATCTTCTTTTACAACAAGCTTCTCATCTGCCCTTTCATCTTCTTTTGTGATGAACTTGTCATCTACCCTTTCATCTTCTTCTACAACGAAGTCTCTCACAGACTGTCGTTGACCAAGAACCAACACTTCTTCATTATCTAGCTGCAACATTCTATGAATTTTGGAAGCAAAAGCATTCAGATTATCAAGACTAAACCCAGAAGTAAAGAAATCCATTTGATAATAGACCATCACCAGGTCCTTAACAGACTTTCCAGACTTATCTGTCTTTGCCCTCTTCCGCAATTATTTCATGGCATTTTTCTTGCTTTGCACACCACCTGTGCGCTCAAGAATTGCATAAAGCTCAGATCTAAGAGCTCTAAAATATTCTTCTGGTTCAGCTTCAGGCTTATCTTCCCAGCCATCCCACCAATGCACATGGTGGATTCTTTTAGCTTTTGTAGGCCCAACATCATTCTCTAGTGAGCCTAAATTTCCAAGAAATTCATTGATGACAAAATTGACTTCATCTTCTTCCATCTCTGCTCTAGCCTCACCTAGGCTCTGATACCAATTGTAAATATTAAACAAACAGAGAAATGGAATGAAAACAAAATACAAAGAAGACAAAGTACAATAGACACAATTTTATCATGGTTCAGCAATTTGCCTACGTCCACACTCGAAGCAAGGAATCCATATATTAACTGAATCAATCTAATAACTGTTACACTACATGACTACTCAGCCATTTATAGTGAGCTCTTCTAATATGAAGAGACGGAGGAAAGTGAACGGTCATATGACCGTTGGGCTTCACATCCCAACACTAAGTTGTCCAGTGTTGGCCAAGTTTATGTATGTGTGTCAATTTTTCTAGTATTGGTCGGGCGTTCCTTCTGTGTCGATTGAACCTGATGCTCAATTCTTCTTGGCCGAACTTGTCTATGATTAGTTTTTGTTGGAGTCAACTTTTGTATTTAATTTTTGGTGGTGCATTTAATATTTAGATCTTGTCTTGGGATGTGTGTGGACCATTGGTGGTCAGACTTCTATCTTTGTAAGCCACTTTGGAAAGCATAAATAGGGATGTCTAGGAGTAGGTTAAGTATCAACTAGTAGAGCAAGTAGAAAATTATGATATGAGAAGGCAGAAGATAGAATAGTCTGGATTTTGTAAATCTTGTTGGTCATAACCCAAAAGGCCTCATAGTCGGGCATGTATGCTATAATTGCATGAATAAATGAAATATATTTGTTGTTCCTTCTCTCCTTGGTGTTGTTCCCTATGTCATTTTCTTCTGTTGTGTTTACTCGCAGGGTGCCTTGATAGTTGGGTGTGTCCTTGGCCCTAGTTTCCTACCTCCCTACACCAAGTGATATCAGAGAAAAGTTCATCCTTGGTGGATTGGATCATGTTGAACCATAATTTGAATTTGGTTTTAGGGTGGAAGATCTACAGATTTGACCTATAATTTGCAGAGGGTTACGATCTTGCAGGAACTGTCAAGATGGTTCGAGGTAGAGGAAATGATGATAATTACATAATGGACATGTTGAGACAAATTTCAACCAGATTAGATGTTGTGGAGACATCCTAGAGAAGAGGAGATAATCTTGATGATGTGAGTGATGATGAAGTAGTGGAACCAAATCCAGAGCCTGAGGAAGATCAAGACACAGAAATATTTTTGAGAGTATTGTCTAGGGCACATTCAAAGCCTACTATTGAAGTTATTCCTTATGATGGAAAGTTGGATACCAATGTTGTGCTGGATTGGATATCTGATATGGAGGAGTTTTTTTAGTTTGAAAGCACTCCTGATAACAGGAAGGTGAAAATTGCAGTCACTAGGTTGAAAGGTCATACCTCACTATGGTGGGAGCATTTGTAAATTGACAGACAAAGAAGAGGAAAGGAGAATATCATAACTTGGCTGAAAATGGTGAACAAGGTAAAGAAGAATTTCCTTCCTACTGATTACCAAGTTATCTTGTTGAGAAAGATGCAAAAATTTAGGCAAAAGGACATGATTATGAAGGAATACACTAAGGAATTCTATAGATTAGACATCAGATCTAGAAATGTGGATGATGAGGTTAAGAAATTTGCAAGGTACTTGAATGGATTAAGATCTGGAATTCAAGATGAAATAAGTTTTGTGAAATTGGATAGTGTGGAAGAAGCATATCAATATAACTTGAAAGCTGAGGAGATCTTGACAAAGAAGTATGAACAAAGACAGAGAGATCAAGGTGGTAGATTCCAGAGAGGTAGAGATAGATCCTATGGTGAAGGTGGTAGATATGATAATTATGTGCAAGATAAGGGAAAATTTGAGTGGAAGACTGATGATAAAAGCAAGACCAAGTAGAAAGGTGGTAGTTCTTACCGAAGAAGTAGTAGTTCTTACCGAGGAAGAGGTAGAGGTGGTTTTAGTGGTAATTGTTCCAGATGTGGCAAAGAAAGGCATAGATCTTTTGAGTGTAGACACTCTGATGGAAATGGACAAAGTCATAGAAATGTTTTGGTACAAGAGGATCTTGAGGGTTCCCCAAGTGGACCTGAGGATGGAGAAAACTTGATGGTAAGGAGAGCTTTGTGTAATAACCAAGTGGATGAAGAGCCTGTTCTGAAGAGAATTATTTTCAAGACCAGATGTAAGATGATAGGAAAATGTTGCAAAGTGATTGTTGACAGTGACAGTTCAACAAGTTTGGCATCAAAGGAGCTGGTTACAAATTTGCAATTGTAGAGGTTGAGAAACCCTAGACCCTATCATGTTTCATGGATCAAGGATGAGCATAAAATGTTTAGAAGTGATCAATGCATTTTAAAATTCAAGATTGGAAATTACTTTGATGAATTTTTGTGGGATATTATGCCTATGGATTGTTGTCATATTCTATTGGGTAGACCTTGGAAGTATGACAGACATGTTGTGCATGATGGTAGATTGAATCAATAAACACTTTGGGTGAATGGGAAAAATAAAACATTGTTACCTTTGATTGAGGTTCCAGATGAGATAAAATGTACTACTGTGAAAATTTGCATGGTTAATAGAAAGCAATTTGAGAAAGAAATGAAGAAGAATCAAGTCTATTTTGCAATAATTCCTAAATGCCGAGTGACAGGGTATAGTAATGGATGAGTGACAGAAAATAGTAAATGTCAAGCAACAGAAGACAGTGGAGACCGAGTGCCAGTAGAAATTCAAAACTTGCTAAATGAATACAAGGAGGTAGTTGCAAAGGATATTCCTAATGGTTTACCATAGTGAGAAGTTTAAGTTATTATATGGATCTGATTCCTAGAGCTAGTTATCTGAATAAAGAACCATAGATATTGACACCTACTAAGAATTAAGAACTTAATAAACAAGTACATGAGTTGTTGCAGAAAGGTTTGATCAGAGAAGCTTGAGTCCATTTGCTATACCTGTTGTATTGGCACCTAAGAAGAATGGAGAGTGGAGAATGTGTACTGATTCCAGAGCTATCAACAAGATAATAATGAAGTATAGGTTTCCTATGCTGAGGATGGATGACATAATGGATTGTTTGAGTGGAGAAAATTATTTTACCAAGACTGGTTTGAAGAGTGGAATTATAAGATCAGAATCAGAGAAGGTGATGAATGGAAGATTGCTTTCAATACAAAAGAAGGTTAATATGAGTGGTTGGTTATGACTTTTGGTTTGACTAATACACCTAGTACTTTCATGAGGTTTATGAATGAATTTCTCACGAGATTTTTGGGTAAGTTTGTGATTGTTCATTTGGATGATATTCTGATATTCAATTGTGTGTGTGATTTTATGCACCTACTAAGAAGGACACAACACTTCAATAGATCATTATATTAGTGAAAAATCATAAAAGCAAGGGTTTGAAGCCAAACACTAAAATTGATCTATTGCTTCCTATCTAGGAGGAGTTTGAAGAATACGATAATCATGCCCTCAGATTATGCACAAATCAGTGACATATACAACCTAAGAAGGGAAGATTTGAATAAAAACTAATCTAAATATTCAAGAAACATGCATATTAGTTCTAAAAATGAAGATAATAACAATGCACAATAACAAAGCTAAGATGCAACATAGATTCACAATAATCTCCACAACATAAAAATGCTTTCAACTCTAAAAATTAAGGGCCATTTGTGCTCAAAATTCATCTTATTTATAGAAGAAATGTGAAGAGAGAGAGGGGACAAGGCCATAAATGGAGGTGTAAAAACCTTAATGGTGGTGTAAGAGAATTAATGGTGGAAGGCATTAATGAGGCATGGTGGAAGGAATATGCATTAAATGATGCATTTATGAGAGCATTTAAGAGGCATGGTGAGGGTGTAAGTCCAAGCTTGAGAAAGTGGACTTTGAGGGAGGGAAGCTTGAGAAAGTTGAATTTCTCAAGTGAGTTGAATTCCTAATCACAAAATTAAGAATGCAACATCATTAGGAAGGGGGTTAAGATGGGATTAAGATTAGGATTAGGCTTAGCATGGGGGGAATAGGTTGGGATGGGTTTGAACCTAGGGTTAAGGCGGTTGAGGTAGGTTAGGTTAGGGGGAATATTAATGAAATGAATTATATTTTAATATATTCACTCAAAAATAGGGAAATTAATTATTTAAGCTTTTGATTGCTTTTTGATAATTAATTAGGACTATAGCAAATTAATTAGATTAATTTAGGCTAGGGGATAGGCTTTTGCAAGTGAAGAGGTATAATTAGGATTTCATTTAATTCCTTTTAAATTAATTACCTTAGCCATGTTTTGATTTGAATTGATTTGAATTGAATTGATTTAATTTGATTGGCTAAGGTGATTAATAAAATTTAGTGATTAAATCACTTAGGAGATTAAATCTGATTTGAAAGAATTATGCCAACCGATTGAAGAGTTGTCTTGACATAATTGGGGGTATGATAACACTTAGGGAAAATAGGGTCTACGGTCAGAGCAAACCAAATTAGGGTGGTTACATCAGTAAGACTAAGGAAGAACACCTTGAGAATATTAGACATTTTTTTCAAAGACTGAAGGAGGAAAAACTACTGATTAATTTGAAGAATTACTCCTTTATTCAAGAGGAGATTGTGTATTTAGGATTTTTGATTTTAGCTAATGGTTTGAAAATGGACCCTGATAAGGTTAAAGAAATTCTAGAGTGGCTTACACCTGAGAATGTGGGTGAGGTAAGATCATTTTATGGTTTGGCTAGTTTCTACAGAAAGTTCATTAAGAATTTAAATTCTATTTGTAATGCTATGACTGAGACTATGAGAGGAGATAAAAAGGATTTTAAGTGGACACATGGAGCTGATAGGAGTTTTGAGACTTTGAAACAAAACTTTTTCGATTTACTTGTGTCAGCTTTACTTGATTTCAATATGGTATTTCAAATTGAGTGTGATGCAAGTGGTAGTGCAATAGGAGTTGTGTTGAGTAAAGAAGGTAAACCTATTTCTTTCTTTAGTGAGAATTTGAATGATGCTAAGAATTATTTTGTGTATGATCAAGAGTTTTATTCTATTGTTCAAGCTTTGAAAAAGTGGAGACATTATTTGATTCCTAAGGAGTTTGTGTTGTATATTGATCATAAAGCTTTACAGTATTTGGGAAGTCGACATAAGTTGAATCAAAGACATATGAAGTGGGTTGAATATTTACAGAGTTTCACATTTGTGATCAAGTATAAGAGTGGAGTTACTAACTGAGTTGCAGATGCACTGAGAAGAAGATGTTCTTTGTTGATCGAGATGAAGGTTTTTGTTCTTGGTTTTGATGAGATGAAGGAGTTGTATGATACTGACCCTAATCTTTATGAGGCATGGAGAGAGTGCAGAGCACCAAATCTTTTAGAACAACCAAGTAAGTTTGAGAAGTATTTCATTCAAGAAGGTATGTTATTCAAAGGAATTCAATTGTGTATACCAAGAATTTCCATGAGAGTTAATATGATTAAGGAAAAGCATTTTGGTGGATTGGCTAGACATTTTAGACTTGATAAGACATTGAGTTTTCTTAAGGAAAAGTATTATTGGCCACATGTGTATAAGGATGTTCAAAATTTTGTAAGGAGTTGTGGAATTTGTCAAGTTGCAAAAAGAGTAAGTCAGAATACTGGATTGCATACACCTATTTTTGTTCCTGAGAGACCTTGGAGTGACATCAGTATGGATTTTGTTCTTGGATTACCTAAGAAATAAAAAGGGTATGATTCCATATTTTTTTGTTGTGGATAGATTTTCTAAAATCACACATTTCATACCATGTAAGAAGACATCAAATGTTGTGCAGGTTGCTGAGATTTTCTTCAAAGAGGTTGTTAGATTGCATGGATTATCGAGAAGTATTATCTCTGACTGAGCTACCAAGTTTGTTGGTTACTTTTGGAGGATTTTTTGGAAAAATATGGATACAAAGTTGAGGTTTAGTTCTTCATTCCAACCACAAGAAGATGGATGGACAGAGGTTGTGAATAGAAGCTTGGGTAATTTACTGAGATGTTTAGTTGGAGATAGGCCAAGTAATTGGGAGATGATATTGGAACAAGACAAGTTTGCATATAACAATTCTATGAATAGGAGTATAGGAAAAACACCTTTTGAGATTGTTACTAGAATGCATCCTAGAGGGGTATCAGATTTGAGGGATACTGTCGGAGAAGAAAAGAGAAGTATTGAAGGGGAAGCATTTTCTAATTTTATGAAGTCTTTACATGAGGAAGTGAAGTTGAAGTTGGAACAAAGTAATTAGAAATATAAGGAAAATGCTGAAAAATCTAGGAGACATCATGTTTTTGAAGTTGGCGATGAGGTGATGGTACATTTGAAGAAGGGAAGATTTCCTATTGGAACATACAGTAAGCTAAAAATGAAGAAGTTTGGTCCTTGTAGAATTCTGAGGAAGTTTGGCAGTGGTAATGCTTATGAAGTTGAGTTACCCGAGGACATGGATATATCTCCTATATTCAATATTTCTGATTTTTACAAGTATCATGAGTCATATGATGAAGTTTTTATACTAGATGATTATCCTAAGAAGCGTGTTGAAGAGGTTGAACCGATATTGGATCAAAAGATTGGTAAAAGCACAAGAGGAAAAGATTACTATGAATATTTGGTGAAGTGGAAGAATAGACCAATTGAAGATGCTACATGGATTTCTCAATCTAAGTTGGATTCAACTCAGGTTGTGACATCTCAATGATTTAGGGGAATCATTTTTTTAACCCTAGTTTTCTGATGCAGGAGCATCCTGGGTTGCTTTTCTATCCTGCTCATCTTTGTTCATTCTGCCAGTTAATTAGTGCCAAGATGCAGTTCTTTCTAAGTTGTAGTATATGTCAATTTGTCTAGTGTTGGCCAAGTTCTTGTGTATGTGTTGAGCTATCCATTGTTGGTCGGGCGTTCCTTCTGTGCTGAGTGAACTTGATGCTCGGTTCTTCTTGACCGAGCTTGTTTATAGTTGGTTTATGTTGGAGCCAACTTCTTTATTTAATTTATGGTGGTGCATTTAATATTTAGATCTTGTCTTGGGATGTGTGTGGACCATTGGTGGTCGGCCTTCCATCTTTGTAAGCTGCTTTGGCAAGTATAAATAGGTATGTCTAGGAGTAGGTTAGGTATCAGCTAGTAGAGCAAGTAGCAGATGATGATATGAGAAGGTAGAAGATAGAATAGTCTAGATTTTTTAAATCTTGCTGGACATAACCCGAAAGGTCTCATAGTTGGGCATGTATGCTATAATTGCATGAATCAATAAAAGATATTTGTTTTACCTTCTCTCCTTGGTGTTTTTCTTTATGTCATTTTCTTCTGTTGTGTTTACTCACAGGGTGGCTGGATAGCTGGGTGTGCCCTTGGCCCTGGTTTCCTACCTCCCTATGACATGATCAAATTTTGTAACCTATCTGTCTAATTTAGCGATGCACATTTCTACTCTTTCTTATTTTCTTTACTTCATATTTACATTAAATCCACACATATTTCACCACTTCCTCACACACTATCTTTTCTTTCATCAATTTGCACACATACAAATAGAAAGTTTGTTCATCAAATACCTAACAAGGTTTTCCATAAGAAATATAAGAAATTTTTATATAAAGTCAACCATCAAGAACACAAATACTAAATGTGGTCCACCCTAAGAGATAAAGGGCACCAAAAAATATCATATTAAGTCTTCTTCAAATGATATAATCAAAGTATGCACATTGCAACATTCTCCAAAGTTGGACCAAAATGTAATGTGTATAAAAGCATTTAAAATGCGTTATTGATTGTCTCAATAACACTCACCAAAGTACATAATGACATGATAAGTACAACATTCCATGGAATGATTTTTCTTAACCTCTTAATACTTAATTTTAAATATGAACCAATAAGACTTAAATCTAGTCACCAAAAATAGCTAAGCCAACACAGACAACAATATTGCACTCAAGACAACATATCTTCATGTGAAAAGAGAATCAACATAAATATCTAAATTAAAATACTACATGAACCATTTGAACATGTCTACCAAATCTCACAACCTAAATTACTAGTATAGAGAAATTATGAGGAATGTGAGGCATTCTCTAAGCTTGTCATATCCAATCTTGATAGCTATCCTTACTGTCAACAACCAGTACATCACAACTTATTCAAAAAAAAAAACTTGGGTACCTAAAAACATGATAGTGAAATATTCATAGTAAATATTCATTGTAACCAGAACTACAAGCCACCATCATCTTATGTGGAGGAATTCAAATCATTTTCCCATAAGGTCTTCAAATAATTTTCATGCATATTCTAGCTTTCAATACTTATATCTTCTAGATATACCTCATGCTGACTTAATATTACCATCAGTCATTAAAAATTATTTGAACGTACAATTCCAAATATCTATTAAGCTTCAAATACTCTTTCTTGGATATCAACCATTAGGTACTCTTTCCTGCATATCAAACATCATATAATATTTCTTGTATAACACAACCTTAATAAAATGCAATCAATACTTACAACATACAATATTTTACCTACTTCTAATTCACAACAACTTCTCATTAATATAGCCAGTATTTGACATCAACAACAACATTGAGAATATAATGCTAACAATATCCCCTTTTTTCATTGATGGCAACACCAATGAAAAACAAAGATAGTTAAACCCTCTTCTCCCCCTTTGAAATCAAGGACAAAGAGTGTACATAAAATAAGCTTTTCACCCTTTCAAAGATAACACTACACTAAACTTCATTCTACTCAAATTGTACCTAAAAACAATCTCTGATCTGAATACCACACTTGACATGGAAATTATCTCTGCAACATTTTCTGCAATCCACAACCTTCACTCCTCCCCTAAGAGAAGCCATCACATCAATCTAGGAGACATGTATACACCTAAAATTGGTCAAAGAAATTCAATGCAAAACTAATCAAATACTTGGCCATTTTGAATTAATTAAAATCAATAAATCAAATAACTAGGTAATTGAATTAATCATTTAATTACATAGTTCATCAATTGATTAAATTCAATTCAATAAATCAATCATGGCTAAAGTAATTAATTATTTTGAATTAATTAAATACTAATTGTAGACACCTAAAAATGGTTCAATGCTTGTGCCCCCTTTTTAACATGTCTTATATATTGTGTGTTTGATCTTTATCATTCACTAATATTGTGTCATTCTTCCATGTCATCAATTACTAACATTTCTCTCATTTTGGCCAAATTGATCATCTTCCTAAATCAATCCAAGATCATTCCAAACTCATATCAATGTATTATAAATCTCTTTCAATCAATCCTCTGGCATTGTCAAAGTTCATCGATGCCTTATTATCATTTAATTCCTTCAATAGCATTGTCAAAGTTCATCGATGCTATTTCATCATCAATCATCACTTCGAGAGCATTGTCAAAGTTCATCGATGCCTTGCTATCACTTTCACATTTCAGGAGCATTGTCCAAGTTCATCGATGTCTCCCTATCTTTATTTATCCTTTGGCGTCATCCAAGATCATTGATGTCATTATATCATTTCCAATTATTGTCACGAGAGTATTGTCAAAGCTCATCGATGCCTCATGATTTCCTAAACTATTCTAGATTCATCAAAATTGATCCTAATCCTTATCAATATTATCAAAATCAATTCAATTACGCATTAATGCCTTCGATTTGGCCAATAACCCACTAATTTATCCTCTTGGGATGAACAACCTATAGTTTATCCCTATGTCCTAATTGAATAAATAAATTGACTTTATTTATTCCCTTTTTCCTAAGTCTTCACAATTAATTAATTGCATAATTTCAATTTATGAGATTTTGTAATTTCATAAATACTAATTTAGATTTGTGAGGAATATTGATTTATTAATTGAATTAATATCCTCCTAATCCCACCTAATTGTCATATCTGTTAATTGAGGATTCACATCCCTATTAAGGTGCTTCTTCAATAACTTCAATATCTCCAATATTTCTTCATTCATTTTCCCCCTAATTGTGCTTCCAAGAATCCTACCTTCTTTTCCCTCTATTGTGCATTGATTCTATGCAATCTTCACCTAATTGCCTCTCATTTTCTATAAATTGAGATGCATTCTTCTCATTCAAGGTTGAACCACTATCTCCTAGTATTATCTTATCAATTTGAGCTTTCAAGTTCTTTGTGCAATTTTGTTATTGTCAGAGAGAAACATAATCCACCTTTATGGAGAAGAAAGGAGGACATTTGAGCATCATTTGAAGGGAGTTCTTGTATTTTTCTTGCATTACATTTGTGAATTCCTATTCCAATGGATTTAATGTTAGATTAGATAGGTTAGCATATTGTTTAGGGTTTTTGGTTACCTAGATATTCTTTTCATGCCTTTTTCTAGTCCTAAATTTGGTGAACCCGACGTGAACATTCTAAAAATCTGATAAATTTGTTTGCATGCAGGTTTTCTTGTTATTGCATGCAGGTTTTCAATGATTTGTTCATATATCCTAAATGAATTTGAATTTGTTTATGGAATTTTTATTGCAGGTTGGGGATGGTATTAGGAGCCTACAATGAGAAAATTCTGATTAATTTTGTGTGATTAATTTTGCTTTTATGATTTTTCAAAAAAATGTAATTTTGGGCACAACTTAGTGAATTTCACTAAAAAAGTTACATTTTTGGAAATCTCTTCAAAATATAAATGGGGTCTATTCTCTAAGTTTTTGATTTTCATGACAAATAATGACCAAAATAAATACATCTTTGAAAACTGGTCTGTTTTGAAAAATAGGGTCCCTAGGGCACAAATTAAGGAATTTTTTAAAATTCTTACATTTTTGGAAAGCACACTGATTTTTAAGAGGGGTTATTTCTTTCCTTTTTAATTTTTTGGTCTAGAGATATATCTAAAAATTAGATCTTTATGGCTAGGCAAAAAGCATAAAAAAATCAAGGTGCACTTGTTCCAATTTCAATTCATTTGTATGTTTTCTTTTGTATGCATGTTTTCTATGTTACTGATGATTTGTGTAGAATTTTGGCAATCATGGGATGAAGAATGAATCATAAAAACTACTAATGATTTTGATGTAGGACATTTGTAGAAGACCTTGTGTGTCTTCTGAAACTTTCATGTGTGCTTTTAGTAGTTAGAAAATACTTCAGCTTGGTGCTTTAAAATGAATCATTTCGTTCATGTGTCTGAAGTGTCTTCTATTTTTTGTAATCCCTAGGAAACGTATGGACATATCCTCTCCCCTCTCCTTCATGGATCTTGGGTGTAAGAGAAATCCATGCAAGTCCTTTAGTGTGGCTACCTCCCAAGTGCTTTAATAGAGCTAGTGAGAGTGGATTGCCCAATCGGTAACAAGATAAATCCAAGCCCTTCTGAACCGGTATAGAAAATATGTCATTATGATTAATCTCACAATGAATGGGTGTTGAATATGTTATACCAGGAAGAAGATCTCCCTCAGCACCCTTGTGGTGTGTAAAACACTAGAGAACTTAGCTTATGTAGGCTGGGAGGCCTCCATAAATGAGCTAATCTACCACATGTATAACCACCCAAATAGATGCCTTTACTAAAAACCATGTTGTAGTATCCAAAAACCTTATTTCTGTTGGCACAGAAGGTCAGAGACCAACTAAGACACCCCACACTTTCGCGGCTATTAGTTGAGACAACAGTCCCTTGGGAAGTGATGTCCCTTGGGATTTGAAGCTTGGAGTACCTGAGAAGTGAGTGCACTGTAAGGAGGAGACCGTGCCTCCAAGCTTCTAGGTTGTCCACTATTTGTAAGCGCAACTAAACTTCGGTTCAAGTGGGGATTTAACAGATATTTTCCTTGCTATCCTTAGTAAGTGGTGTGTTTGTTCCTTTTTACAACATCCATTCTCAATGATGTGTCTTGCGTGAGTGTTTCAAAATTTAATAAAAATGGAAAAATCTTAAAAACACTCTTCTTAAAGAACACTTCTTCCAAATCAATCTTCAAAACAATCAAATAGTCAAAAAACACCATGTCTTTGAGTAAACATATGGAACCTTAAAATTTTCACTTGGAACCTCTTGACATGCTTGATAGTCTTCATCTTGCATATTCATGTCCTAATCTCCTTGCATTTGCATTTCAAAAAGTCCCTTGAATTTTAGGCCTTATCATAATCATCATTATAATACCTCTTTCATAGGTCCTAATCATAGTCCTCTTGCATACACATCCCATTTTAGATCTTCTTTAAAGAACTTTGCAAACAATCCTAGAAAGTATCCAAATCATAGAATATTTCTTTATGGCACTGAAAAAAGGATATTGACTTGGTCCCCTTTTGTCCCAAAATTTTCAAACCCCCCTCCCCTTATCAATTGTTCATATTCCACCTTTGTCATGATGGAGGTGACCTAATCCCTTTTATCAAACTTGTCCCTTGTCCCTCAATCCTTCTTTTCAAGTCAAGATTCTTATTCAACCTCATGAGGTTATGCTCTTAGGTTTCTCTCCTTTCCAAATATTTATTGTCAAAGTCCAAAAAACCAAAAACATAGTTGCATAAACCTTAGGTTTCATTTTGCATAAGCTCCTTGCATTTTAAAATTTGCATTTTCCAAAAAATCAAAAAAAAGTCTTGCATTTTCATATAGGCATCATGTCAATCTTCACTAGGTTCCAAGCATCCAAAAGGCAACAAGACACTTATCAACCCATGTTTCCATCACAAGGAAAATCACAATTACCTTTTGAAAAAAGACAAGATATACCTTTTCAACAACAAGTCTTTGATCCAATACAAATGACATCAACACAACCAAACAATAAATTGCATCAAGTCCATGCAAACATGATTCAAAAGTTGCAAGAAAAATTAGATAAAGAAAAGAAAATATTAGAAGAGAGGGTAGAAAATATTATAAAGAGTAGAAAGGATATGGACAAACTCCTTGAATGTCCAAGTGAATCTTTTGGTGAAATTGACACACAATCTCTCATTGAGAAATCAAAGATACCAAAACTCATTTTACAACTCAATGAGGCAATTGAAAAATTTAACAAAGCCCAATTCAATCATGTCCAAGAGCCAACATTTTTCAACCAATTCCCATATCATGCTCAATTCAATCAAGTTTAAAATCAGTCTCCATGTACTCAAATTTCAAATCAATAATTCAACCAAATTCCCAAACAAATCCTTCAACCAGAGTGTGGCATAATTCAACTAGGGCCACCACCAAATTATGAACCAATCTTCATTCCAATGCAACCAAGTGATCTTCAAAAAAATTCACCACCTCTTGTGCCAATCATGCAAACAAGACAATTAATTCCAAGATCACAAACAATAACATTACATGAGGGACCTTCTATGTCCTCCAATTCACCACCATGGTCTTATCAAACAAATACAATTTCAAGTGTGCCACCTTTTGGACATCGATCAAGCATAAGAAATGAAAAAAATATTGTGGCACATTTTCAATCACCAGATTCTTTCCAACCTATAAATAATGATGTGGTATCACTAGCAAGATCAACCAAGCAACGAAAGTTCAAATCTAAAACTTTGAAAGGTTTTTGCCAAAAAATGGATCCTATAAATGAAGAGGATGAAACAAATATTTCACCCATGTCTAGAAATGACTCATCCCAAAAAAATCACATGGATGATATACCTACTTCCCCTCAAGAAACTAACCTTCAAGAAACATCCATGTTTCCCTCCACTCCTTCATCCCCACATTCCTCCCAAGAGAAATTTCCTCCATCTCCGTCAAGTGACTCTTCCAATAATTCAACCTTCCAAGGGCTATCCACAGAAGAAATCCAAGTTATTCCTATCCATATCCCAAGTTCCTTTAAACCAATTCCACCATGTCCTCCAATTTCAATCAATCCTATTCATGAGAGTCTCATCCAAAGTCCATCTCTCTTGTGTCCAAACATTGACCCCTTTCAAGAATCCCCCTTACATGTCCAAATGTATATCCCATGTCAAGAGGATGATAGGAAACAAGAAGAAACATGTCTAAAAACATATCAAGATCAAGATCCCAATGATGACCAATCCCCCCCAATTGTTGAGCAAGAGCCCATTCCCCTTGAGCCTCATGATGATTCTATTATCCCTAACTCTCCTAGTCAAGATGATCCCCTTCCATTCCCATACCAAAATGTTCTTCCAAATCTCATTGGCCTTCCACTTCCTAAGAAAGATCATGATCTCCCTTCCATGTCTTCCCAAGATCCCTTTCCAATTCAAGATCAAGGTGTCCCTTCACCTTCATTTCCTCCAAAAGATCCCATCCCTTTGGATCCCCCAAAAGATCCCATTATTCCTCTAGATCCTCCTCAAGATCCATCCATCCATTCTTCTCCTTGCCCCAATCCTTCAAATCCCCCTTGTGATCCAAGCACATCTATGCAAGTTGTTCATGAACCCCTTACACTTCAAATGGGTTCCCCTAGTTCTATTGAGTCTAGTCCACCTCATGGCCCTATACGTCCTTCCATATGATTCACACCTCATAATAATGGACTCACATCTTGTAGCAAGTTTCCTACTAGTCAAAGAAAGCATTATCAAGTCAAAGGGTTAGACCTCCATGCAAAAGGTATATTGAAACCCTTACGTGTCCAAGAAAATTCAAATGGTCATGGTCTTAATAATAAATCTACATCTCAAGGTGTTGGTATCCCTTCAAAATCCAAATCTAGATGTATACCTCCTTCTTCAACCCTTCCATCCATCTTAGGTCCATATATTCCTCCCTCCACTAGCTCACAGTCCCATTACCCTTTCCCAAATGCAAGTTAGCAAAGGCATACACCCTGGAGAACCCTCCATCCATCCAAAATGCCGCCATACAATTCCTATCCATCCATAAATTCCATTCCCTTTGAAAGCAATTTGGATGCCAAGAATAAAATCCACAAATAAAGAAATCCACATGCTATCAAGGATCAACATGTCCAGTATAATTGACATGTACAAAAAAAGAAAAATGTGATCCTAAAAGAAAATTCCAAAAGGCCACAAAGGCCCATTGAGCAAAAAATTAAGTCAAAAGTCATATGGGTTCCAAAATCCATTGTATAAGCAATAAATTCAAAGGACCCACAAAATCATGAAAAATAAAAAATAATGTGGATTCCCAAGAAGCTCCTTGAAGCATAGAGTTCCAAAGAAAAGTCAAAATTGGTATCCAAAGTTGCTACCTCTCCATCTAAATGTCTTCCATCTTAAAGGTCCATTTTGGGTCCTTGTGCCCCAAAATCCATATCCATTCCTCCATTAATCATTCAAACTCCAAAATCTCTTTTTCCTCCATCAATCCATCACCCCTCAAGGTGTGTGCCAATTTTGTTCTTGCACCCATATCCATCCATTCAAAATCCATCCTTCTTTCACTCCCTCCATCATCCAACACTTGTTTTCCAACCTTTTATCCAACCTATCCAATCCTTTGCATAAAGCTTGTCCCATCCTTATCCAATCACCCACTTCATATCCCTTTGTCATTACTCTACCAAAATCTTTGCACAATATCTTTCAAAAGAACATTTCAAAGAGTAAGGTGCTTGCATCCTCCATCCATGTCATTTCATGCATCTAGTTTTTTTCCAAAAGTCAAAAAGTAAAAAAAAACTTAGAAAATATCCAAAAAAAAGAGAAATAATTTCATCCAACAGTGAAAACCTAGCAAATAGGTGCTTTGGGAAAGTACCATGATGAAAACCTGACAAACAGGTGTCATATGTAATTCTAAGAACTTCTTCCAGTCTATACTTGGGGGCAGATTTTATTGTGTTACTGTCCATTACTCCTGTCATTATCCTCTATTATCTTATGCCTGCCATATCCATTATCCTATCCCCTTTTCCCCAGCTTTGATCTTGACATGGTTACAAATATTCCTTGAAGCATCACATGTCCTACCTTCTTTACATTGTGTTGATCCCTTTGGTCTATATTGCCTATCCTATCACAACCTTTCATCCATATTACATATTCCTTCTCATTATCCCTAATTGATCTTACATATCCTATCATTTTCCTCTTCATATCCTTTCATTATCCTATCCAGGTCCTAACATTGTCCTATCCAACTCCCTATCTTGGTCATGATATAAAACAAGGACGTTCAATGCAAAACATGTTTTCAAAGAAAAAACTCTTGATATGTCCATTTCTCGCATTCTATCTACTGTATTATCTCATTAGCTTATCATTGTCTTGTCCAGTCCCCCGCCTTGGTAAAAAAAATTGTTATCCCATTTCTTGGATAGTCCTTGGCACCTTACCAGATCCAATGCAATGACCCTTGGCCTTTGTCCATCTACCAGTTCGTTTCTCCTTTCAAAATTTCCTTCCCTTTCTAGACACTGGGGGCAATTTCAAAAAACCCTAAAAAACTCAAATACGAAGCTGAATAAAATCCTAAAACTTGTAAAATGTCCTTAAAAAAAATTCAAAAAAATTGCATAATATCCTGAACAAATGCTAAAAAAATCCAAAAAAATCACATATGATACTAAAAAAATCCTAAAAATCCTAAAAAGTCCCAAAAAAAAATTATCACAAAAAAAAAAATTTCAAATATCTCAAAAATCCTAAAAATTGCAAAGGCTTCTACAAATATCTGCAATAAATTTGTACATACTTGTCTTCTTTTGCAAAATGATCATCATGTTTGCAGACATCCGTGGTAGATTCATCATTCTGTGCTTAATGAAATCATGTTCTCACAAATGCGATCTGAATCATTGCGACTCAACATTCAATCTGGTTGGACCTGTTCCATCTTTCAATCTTTACTATCAATCACTCAACCCAACCTGTCAATCAATTATCTAATTAGTCAATTTTCCAAACTAAGCTATCATTCAAAGAACATTTAATGCAAGTAACAAAAGATCACAATGGTTGTTGGCTCACATTGTTTCAGTGAGTGTTTTATCTTTTACTGATTTTATTTTATGATCATGTTCCTATGCTACTCGATCTGATCTGAACTTATGAGAGTAGCCGAGATGGTTCATGACCAGTTTTTTTGGCTGTATTTTCTGCCTGTTCAGTGATCTCATGAAATTCTGGGGCATGTCTTCTATATGCTTCGAGATGGAGAAGATCATCCTTTGTCTGCATCGTGTTAGTTTACGCAAAAGGGTGATTTTATCGCTCTGGCTTTTGTGCCACGATGTGTCACATCCGATTCTGCAATATCAAAATAAGCTCTTATCACATAATTGCACTTCTGAAAGATAAAATATTTTTATCTTACTAAAATTTCTTCATCTAATTTCTAGTTTTTGCCTAACATTTCTTCCATCAATCCTAGCAATCATCTTTCTTTTTGAGAAATTGTCCTCATGTCTATTTTTGCCCAATTTTTTGAGGGGGCATCCTACCTCCATTCTGTCGATCCACTAGGGCATGATTCTTAATTATTCTTTGACACGACGCTCATAATCGCATTGTATCAAAGAGGGGCAAAATGTAGACACCTAAAAATGGTTCAATGCTTGTGCCCCCTTTTTAACATGCATTCTATATTGTGTGTTTGATCTTTATCATTCACTAATATTGTGTCATTCTTCCATGTCATCAATTACTAACATTTCTCTCATTTTGGAAAAATTGATCACCTTCCTAAATCAATCCAAGATCATTCCAAACTCATTTGATTCCAAACTTATATCAATGTATTATCAATCTCTTTCAATCAATCCTCTGGCATTGTCAAAGTTCATCGATGCCTTATTATCATTTAATTCCTCCAATAGCATTGTCAAAATTCATTGATTCTATTTCATCATCAATCATCATTTCGAGAGCATTGTCAAAGTTCATCGATGCCTCGCTGTCACTTTCACATTTTAGGAGCATTGTCCAAGTTCATCGATGTCTCCATATCTTTATTTATCCTATGGCATCATTAAATCTCATTGATGCCATTATATCATTTCCAATCATTATCGCGAGATTATTGTCAAATCTCATTGATGCCTCGTGATTTCCTAAACTATTCTAGAATAATCAGAATTGATCCTAATGCTTATCAATATTATCAAAATCAATTCAATTGCATATTAATGCCTTTGATTTGGCCAATAACCCTCTAATTTATCCTCTTGGGATGAATAACCTATAGTTTATCCCTATGTCCTAGTTGAATAAATAAATTGACTTTATTTATTCCCTTTTTCCTAAGTCTTCACAATTAATTAATTTTTAATTAACTAATTGCCTAGTTTCAATTTATGAGATTTTATAATTTCATAAATACTAATTTAGATTTGTGAGGAATATTGATTTATTAATTGAATTAATATCCTCCTAATCCAACCTAATTGTCATATCCCTTAATTGAGGATTCACATCCATATTAAGGTGCTTCTTCAATATCTTCAATATCTCCAATATTTCTTCATTCATTTTCCCCCTAATCGTGCTTCCAAGAATCCTACCTTCTTTTCCCTCTATTGTGCATTGATTCTATGAAATCTTCACCTAATTGCCTCTCATTTTCTATAAATTGAGATGCATTCTTCTCATTCAAGGTTGAACCACTATCTCCTAGTATTCTCTTATCAATTTGAGCTTTCAAGTTCTTTGTGCAATTTTGTTATTTTCAAAGAGTAACATAATCCACCTTTATGGAGAAGAAAGGAGGACATTTGAGCATCATTTGAAGGGAGTTCTTGTTAACCAACTGATATTCACATATTGAGATGATGATGAAGACAAAGATCAGAGGTATACAAAGTTGTAGAATACTCTTAGATCAGTTGTTATTTTGTCATTGATGTCAAGCAATTGATTTCTAATTCATATTGAGTTTCCATATCATTTGGAGTAAACTACAAGTTGAGGAAGACAAGGAAAGAGAGAAAGTGAAAAGATGAAAGTGTTGAAGAAATTAACTGGGAAACTAATATATATTAGACAATGATTTAGTGATGATTGGTATAATTGTTTTCTACATTATTTTCATGATAACATAGTTGGTAACACAATTTAGTTAAGTCGGTAAAGGAAATGAATGAGACTACCGAGTATGAGAAGTCAGTCAGTAATGTAAGCAAAGGGAGTAGTTGGTAAAGAAAGAAGAACCAAGAACCAAGAAAAAATAGTCACCGAGTGGAAATGCTATTCATTCATAGTTACCAAGTACCGAGGTCATGCAAAGGCATCGAGCGTTGTTAGTTACCGAGCAGTGAAGTTCATGTTACCGAGTCATAAAGTCAGTTACGAAGAAAGGAACAGTCGTTGGAATTTAATGATAAGATCAAATCTAAGACAGATCATGATGAGCTGGAAGATTCCACAGGAAAGGAAGAAGTTTGTTACAAGATCTACGAACTGAAAAATCAAGATGAAGATCAAAGGCAGAGATTAAGCAGAAAAACAAATGTTGTGAGTCCCAAGAAGGGAACAAGTTCCAAGGTAAAAGTCAGGCAGTTTACCGAGCGGCAAGAAATCATAAGGATGATCGAACGACTAAGATTGATTTGTAGAAAACCTAGTCAAGGAGATTAAGAGGCAAAATATTGTCTATACAAATGAAGCTACATGAATTTGAAGCTACTGTTGGTTGATTAATGAAAAGAAAGGAAAAAGGTTGATAGAAGAGAAGTCACCGAGTGATACAGGGAAAAGAAGAAGACTGAACTCTGAACTCTTAATAGAGACTATGAATTATTGATGGAAGAGTTATTGAAGAAGTGATGAGGTACTGAATCCAACAGACCAAGTGAGCAGAAAAGGATCTGATCGAGCAAAAGGTAGAAGACAGTTGCTGCATTAACAGATCAAGTTTTTATTGTATGTTTCATATTTGCATCTAAGAAATCTCTTAACCAAGTGGATATAGCTATCCTATTGTAAACCCTAGAGATAGGTGACATTCTAACAGAGTGTTTTAAGTCCTTTTATTAGGCCACTTTTAACAGAGTGAAGATCCTAACAGATCTGAGGGAAATCCCTTGACCAGGTCACATTTAACAATGTGTTTTGTAGTCTTTAATAGGATTGGCTCCTAACCGAGCATACTTCAGAAGAGTATTTTATTTGTGGGTGACAAGTCCCACAGAGGTTTTTCCCAATTTGGGTTTCCTCATTAAATCTAGTGTTAATGTGTCATTATCTTATGTGGATGATATGTGTTAATGTTGTTGCTAAAAGTTGTTCCAGGTTGCATGTTGTCTAGAGTGCAGTAAATATAGCTTACCGAGTTGAATTAGATTTAGAGATTGAAAGTAGTTAGAGATTTAAGTCCACTGATTCAGCCCCCTCTCTATAGACCAAAAACTGGTATCAGAGCATAGTACTCTGAAGAGAAAAGTTTAAAGGGAATTGAGTTAAAGATCTGAAGATGTATAAGAGGGAGGCACCTAAGTTGAATAAGGACAACTTCTCTACATGGCAAAGTAGAATGAGATTACATCTCTCTGGAATTGGAGAATATGCATTATATTAACTTGATAATGAGTACTCACCACCACCTTTTGGTCCTATGACACTTGAGCAGGCAAGGGAAAGACAAGAACACACACAACTGATGATAGAGATATTCTCCTCTCTCACCGACCAGGAAGTTAATGATCTTAATGGATGTGATACAATAAAGTAGATGTGGGATAAGATTACATTGGTACATGGAGGAGATCAACATGTTTAGAAGGAAAAAGAAAAAAGTCTAAGAGGCAAGTTTGATTCAATGAGAATGAAAGAAGGTGAAAATGTGACACAATATAGTACAAGACTAAAGGAAGTAGTAAACACTATCAGAGGTGTTGGTGGACATATTGATGAAGAAGATGTGACAAACAAGCTACTGAGAACCTTGCTACCTGTGTATGCTATCCGAGTATCATCTATACAAGAACTGAGATCCATACCCCAGGTGACAGTCTCATTAGATGCTACAATTGGTAAGTTGACTGCATTTGAGTTAAATGAATTTGATAATAGTCTGACTACTACTACTAAGATTGAATCTATATTCAAGTCATCCCTGAATATTGGAAACCCTAGAGAGTCTACATCTAGTGACAGCTATGCAAGCAGTGTGATTGAAAGACTTCATAAAGGTAGAAGTGAGTTGGAAACGTTGTATGCTGAAGATGATAGACAAGAGGAGTTTGAAGCATTGTTAGCTAGAAGGTTACCAAGAGGGAAAGGTAAGTACAATGGTAAGATACCCTTAAAATGTTTCAATTGCAACAAGATTGGTCATATTGCATCTAGCTATCTAGGCAACAAGGATGATGAAAGAAAAGATAATCAAGAAAATAAGAGAGAAAATAAATTCAGAAGATACTGAGATTTCAAAGACAAAGGTAAGAAGTCATGCTAAATTGCTATAGAAGGATTAACTGATGATGACACTAATGATAATAGAGATGAGGAAGTTGTTTATGTTGCTATCAAAGATGATTCTGATGAAGAAAGGTATGTAGAAGAAAAAGCCTTAATTTCTCACATGAGCAAAAATGATGCATGGATTATAGATAGTGGTTGCACACATCACATGACTGGTGATACACAAAATTTTATTACTATGGAAAAGCATGATGGAGGATTTGTTAGATTTGGTAATGATGCTCAATATCCTATCAGAGGTAAAGGTTCTGTAATTCTACTGAGTAATACAAGATGTGATGATGTTTACTAGGTTGAAGGACTGAAGTACAATTTGTTGAGTGTGGCACAGCTAAATACAACAGGTCACCGACTGGAATTCCAAAATGGGATGGTAAAAGTGTTTGACAAACATGGAAATCTGATTGCCATTGGTGAACAAACTAAAGGTAACCTTTTCTACCTTGATACTTCTAAAAAGAGTTGTCTATACACAAAATTGGAGGATGTCTGGCTATGGCACAAGAGGTTATGTCATGTTAATTTTTACAACTTGATCAAGGTGAGCAAAAAGAATAGAGTTAGAGGTCTACCAAGATTGGATAAACCTAAAAATGTCATGTGCAAGGAATGTCAGATTGGAAAAATGACTAAGTCAAGTTTTACAAGTAAAACCTATGTTAGCAAAGGAATTTTGGACTTAGTGCACACTGATTTATGTGGACCAATGAGAACACAAAGTTACTATGGTGATAGATATTTCATTTTTTTTGTTGATGATTTCTCTAGAATGATGTCTATCATGTTCTTAAAAGAAAAAATTGATGCTTTTCAAATGTTTAAGTGGTATAAGGAAAGAGTTGAAAAGGAAACTGGAAGAAACTGAAATGTCTGAGATCTGATAGAGGAGGAGAGTTTACATTTGATGAGTTTACACTCTTCTGCAATGAACATGGGATAAAGACACAAATGTCTGCACCAAGAACACCATAGCAGAATGGAATAGTAGAAAGAAGAAACAGATCAATTGTTGATTGTGCAAGAACACTAATGATTGAGAAGGGAATCTCTCAAACATACTGGAGAGAAGCAGTAAGTGCCACAACCTACACATTGAACTGAGTACAATTGAAGAAAGGCACAAACAAGACACCTTATGACATTTGGTATGGGCACATGTAAGTTATTTCAAATTTTTTCGAAGTATATGCTATATATTGAAAGATAACAAAGATGGAAAGTTTGATTCTAAAGGTGATGAAGGAATATTTCTTGGATAATCCACAAAGAGAAAATCTTACAAATGTTTAAACAAGTCTACTAACAAGATTGTGGAAAGTGCAAATGTGAAAATTGATGAATTTGCAGAGAAAAATCATAGAGACAAGAAAAAGGAACCAGAGGATTATCAAAGATTTGTATATGTAAATACTGATGTACTACCGAGAGGAAAACCAGAGAAGGAAGCTGAACAGATGGAACTACAACCGAGTGATGATGAAGTACCTACACCTGCTACTGAGCCTATTCTAGCTAAATATGTAAGAAGACACCACTCACCGAGCAAGACAATTGGAAACAAAAATGATGGAGTAATGACAAGAAGCAAGGTAAGGAACAATACATGTTTAATATCTACATTTGAGCTAAGGAAAGTAAAAGATGCTCTAGATATTGAAGATTGGAATAATGCTATTAAAGAAGAGATAGATCAAATTAAGAAAAAAAACACATGGGAACTGGTATTGAGACCTAAGGACAAAAATGTAATTGGTACTAAGTGGATTTTTAGAAACAAACTGAATGAGCATGGAGATGTTATCAGAAACAAAGCAAGATTAGTTTACAAAGGTTATGCACAAGAAGAAGGAATTGATTATGGTGAAACTTTTGCACCGATTGCTAGATTAGGAGTCAGAATTCTACTAGCATATGCATCTTATGAAGGATTCAAAGTTTATCAAATGGATGTAAAGTCTACATTTCTTAATGGTATTCTTGAAGAAAAAGTTTTGAACAACCTGAAGGATTTGCTAAAGATATTAACAAGGACATGGTATGAAAATTGCACAAAGCACTATATGGCTTAAAGCAAGCACCCTAAGCATGGTATGAAAGATTGCATTCTTATTTGATCAAGATTGGATTTCAGAGAACAAGTGACAACAGTAATCTGTATTTGAAATGTGATGATGATAAAGAAATTTTGATTGCTGAAATATTTGTTGATGATATTATTTTTGGAGGAAGTGACACATTAAGTCAATTATTTGCTAGAGAGATGAAAAAGGAATTTGAAATGTCCATGATAGGAGAGATAAATTTCTTTCTTGGATTATAGATACAGCAAACCAAAGATGGGATTTACATCACACAATCAAAGTACATCAAGGAAATCTTGAAGACATTCGGTATGGAGGATTCAAAACCTGTCAGAACACCTATGGCCACTGGGTGTAAATTATCAAAGGAATATGAATCACAAGTAGTAGATGACACAGTTTACAGATCAATGATTGGTAAGTTACAGTATGTTGTACATAGCAGACCTGATATTTCACATGCTGTAGGGATTCTTGCAAGATTTTCTTCCAATCCAAAGGAGACACACATGTCTGCAGTAAAAAGAATAATGACATATCTAAAAGGCACTGAAGATTTTGGGTTACTATACAAAAAGAAAGGATACTTTTCTTTGAAATTCTACACTGATTCTGATTGGGCTGGGAACATTGATGATAGAAAAAGTACAAGTGGAGGAGCTTTCTTTTTGGGAGATAGATTAGTAACATGGATGAGCAAGAAACAAATTTGCATCTCACAATCAACTATCGAGGCTGAATATGTTGTTGCAGCTATGAATTGTGCAAATATTGTATGGATCAAACAACTACTTGAAGGCATGAATGAAGAGATTAGTGAACTAGTTACTATTTATTGTGATAACACAAGTGCTATCAATATATCAAAGAATCCAGTTATGCATTCTAAGACCAAGCACATTTCTATCAAATATCACTATTTGAGAGAGCAAGTACAAGAAAAGAATGTAATGTTGGAATATGTAAGTTCAAAGGAGCTTATAGCAGATATATTCACTAAGCCACTACCAAAGGATGCTTTTGATTATCTCAGACGTAAATTAGCGGTCCTACCCCTACCCAACATTCACTAAATGCATGCTACATGCTGCATCAATTCTAGGACTTATTAGAATATCTATTTTTCTGAGTTGATGCAAGCTTTCACACTTGAGGTGATACCTAAAGTTGTGAAAAAGAAACAATAATGTATGACAAGAGCTATCAGTACATGCTAGGTATGATTCACTACCTGAATATTCTCAGGAAGTATGACACTTTGACATTGCTGTCAAAGAGGGAGATATTATGTGAATTGATGATTATTAGAAACAAGAGTGTTGAAGGACACAGAGAAAGAATTATTATGAAAGAGGGAGTTTGAATAACTCATAAGAAGAATAAGCTCAGAGGGAGAAAAGTAGGATAGAAAGAAAAGACCGAGGTTCCAAGGTTGCCATCATCAATTGCCAAGGTTGCCATCAACGTCAAAGAGGGAGATTGTTAACCAACTGATATTCACATATTGAGATGATGATGAAGACCGAGATCAGAGGTATACAAAGTTGTAGAATACTCTTAGATTAGTTGTTATTTTGTCATTGATGTCAAGCAATTGATTTCTAATTCATATTGAGTTGCCATATCATTTGAAGTAAACTACAAGTTGAGGAAGACAAGGAAAGAGAGCAAGTGAAAAGATGAAAGTGTTGAAGAACTTAACTAGGCAACTAATACAGATCAGACAATGATTTAGTGATAATTGGTATAATTTTTTTCTACATTGTTTTCATGATAACATAGTCGGTAACATAGTTTAGTCAATTTGGAAAAGGAAATGAATGAGACTACCGAGTATGAGAAGTCAGTCGGTAATGTAAGCAAAGGGAGAAATTGGTAAAGAAAGTAGAATCAAGCACCAAAAAAAAATAGTCACCGAGTGGAAATGCTATTCGGTCATAGTTACCGAGTACCAAGGTCATACAAAGGCACCGAGTGTTGTTAGTTACCGAGCAGTGAAGTTCATGTTACTGAGACATAAAGTCAGTTATCGAGCAAGGAACAGTCATTGGAAGTTAATGATAAGATCAAATCTAAGACAGATCATGATGAGCTAGAAGATTCCACAGGAAAGGAAGAAGTTTGTTACAAGATCTATGAAACAAAAAATCAAGATGAAGATCGAAGGCAGAGATTAAGAGGCAAAACAAATGTTGTGAGTCCCAAGAAGGGAACAAGTTCCAAGGTAAAAGTCAGGCGGTTTACCGAGCGGCAAGAAATCATAAGGATGATCGAACAACTAAGATTGATTTGTGGAAAACCTAATCAAGGAGATTAAGAGGAAAAATATTGTCTATATAAATGAAGCTACATGAATGTGAAGCTACTGTTGGTTGATTAAAGAAAAGAAAGGAAAAAGGTTGACAGAAGAGAAGTCACCGAGTGATACAGGGAAAATAAGAAGACTAAACTCTGAACTTTGAATAGAGACTATGAATGATTGATGGAAGAGTTATTGAAGAAGTGATGAGGTACTAAATCCAGTAGACCAAGTGAGCAGAAAAGGATCTGATCAAGCAAAAGGTAGAAGATAGTTGCTGCATTAACAGATCAAGTTTTTATTGTATGTTTCATATTTGCATCTAAGAAATCTCTTAACCAAGTGGATATAGCTATCCTATTGTAAACCCTAGAGATAGGTGACATTCTAATAGAGTGTTTTAAGTCCTTTTATTAGGCTACTTTTAATAGAGTGAAGATCCTAATAGATCTGAGGGAAATCCCTTGACCAGGTCACATTTAACAATGTGTTTTGTAGTCTTTAATAGGATTGGCTCCTAACTGAGCATACTTTAGAAGAGTATTTTATTTGTGGGTGACAAGTCCCACAGAGGTTTTTCCCATTTTGGGTTTCCTCGTTAAATCTGGTCTTAATGTGTCATTATCTTATGTGGATGATATGTGTTAATGTTGCTGCTAAAAGTTATTTCAGGTTGCATGTTGTCTAGAGTGCAGTAAATATAGCTGACCGAGCTGAATCAGATTTAGAGATTGAAAGTAGTTAGAGATTTAAGTCCAGTGATTCACCCCCCTCTCTGTGGACCAACAGTTCTTGTGTTTTTCTTGCATTAAATTTGTGAATTCTTATTTCAATGGCTCTAATGTTAGATTAGATAGGTTAGCATATTGTTTAGGGTTTGTGGTTACCTAGATATGCTTTTCATGCATTTTTTTGGTCTTACACTAATATTCCTCACCCACCACTACATGATTAAAAAATAATCAACCAATGGGAAATGAGGAAAGCAAGCACATGTATTGAAAAAAGGCTATTCTATCTTGACCATTCAACGTTGAAAGAGAATCATGTCCACTAAAAGATCCTAATCATACTTTGACCAATGTTATCTAAACTTACCCCCTGCACCTTGTGAAATCCTATAAATAGTGCAAATCATCCACTTTCATTTTGGAATCTCAAATTCATCCAATTTGATTCAAGAATCATAGTTATAGTTCATTTTCATCCACTATCTTTGGAGGCAAATTGATAATTGTATATAGTAACATCATAATGGTGAATTGTTATGTGGTTTTAGGAGGATTTGAATATAGAGACTAGCTTAATTTGCATCAATTCATCATCTTAGATCATTAATATTCTCATTTTAGGGGTTGTCACTTTAGGATTGCTTTGCATGAGCTGAGAGCATTCTTTTAGTCCTTTTAGTTAGAGATCCATGAGAGGCTCTCAATCATTTTAAATTCAATGTTAATTAGTATAGATATATTGAATTTGAATTTATATTGTGGTTGAACTCATGTTTCATGTAGGTTTTTGAATTGTAGGTTTACACACACACACAAATGGTGCCCACCATGGGACCTACGCCTCACATATTTGACAATTTTTGGTTTCAAAATTGACATTTGTAGGTTCGGACAAACATAGTTAGCACTTTTACGTAAAAGTACAGAACCTATACTCATAATTTAAGTGCCTAAAAAGAAAATTCTAGCTCCTATACGCAGAATTTCAGTGCCTGCCAACAAAAGTTCAATGCCTACAGACAGAGAACTAAAATTTGCAACTTATTTTAGTGCCTATGCAACTTATTTTAGTGCATATTTACTGTCTTATAGCTCTTAAAAGTAAAAGAACAATGCTTACTAGTTCAACACCTACGTCTTTAATTTTAGCGCATGTACTCTTACTTTCAACGTCTGGAAGTTGAATTCAATCACCTATAGGTAGTAAAATAGTGCCTGTAAATTTAAACTTCAAATTTGATTGTGTTTATTATGATTACAGATGAAAGAATTCAAGTCTAGGTCCATAAGGTTGCACTTTGATTGTCAAATCATTTTAAGGAGGAAGAGGCAAGAAGAGTATACAAAAATGTGAAAAGGACACAATTAGCCATTGAATCAAAAAATTTGGAGGAGAAAGTTCAAGCTCAAAATAGGTATTGGAAAATTGTAGATCTTTATCAAACTTTTTACGATACTTCATTTATCCATTTAGATGACTCTCCTTTGTAAATATTTTCATTGAACTATCAAATATTTTTTATTTTCCTTCACTTGGATCATTTGTGTTGGACTAACATGTGTGAAAGGGGATTCTTATGGGATGTAATGATCACCAAGGTAACATATACTAAAATCCAAGTTCTCAAAAATGCACAAAACTTCAAGCAAGGTACACACAACAAACTGTTAATCTTTCATGAACCTTTCATTTCATCTTTTGGAAAATTTCAAAGTTTAAACACATAGCATATTGAGAAGACCTTATTTTTCTTGTGAATAAAGGAATTAGGCCTATGCTAGATCACCTTTTAAAGGTGATCAAAATGCCAAACATAGCTAAGTTCCATTAGATTAAAGGTCTAAAAATGAACACTATGTCTATTGTGTTTGGAGAATAAAGGTAATAGGGATATGCTCTTATCCTTCTTAGGGTGATCAAACTCCTAGACCTACCTTTATCTCATTTTTATTTAAGTAGTACATTTTTTCAATCCATAATGGGCCCACCTCCTGATATTTTCCTTAACAAGGACAGTGAGAGGGACAACCCAAAGTGGGATACAAGACCACTTTAGCCATAGTTATTGAACCCACTATAAACAAAAGCCTTCATCCTTAATGGGGTGAAGGACATAATGAAATTTTATAATATCCTTCCTCGAGTAGTCCTCATGGATTACGCAAAACCTCCCAGGTGTTGGTGGGAAGCTCTTATAAAGAGGGGTAAAAACAAAGGCTCCTTGAATGAAATCTTTATTAAATCCTAGTTAAGTAGCAATCTTACCTCATTATCCATGAAAAACTAAAATTGTCCTCAGGTAGCTCGTCTAAATTTATTTATTTTTTCAAAACTTGTGGAAACATTACAAAAACATACACTGGATGTTATAGATGTTTTATTTTGCTAAGACAAGTTCATTAGTGTGGTTGTTTGTTATCTTTTAGATATCTTTTTGACTAAAAGTTCTTCTCAATAGAAAAAAAAAGGTTTTTTAAGAAAATCCACCATTGATATAACTTCAAACAAGTTGACCATTTACATCATTCCAATTAAATCACATTGAATTGCAAGATTTTTCCAAACATCCAAATCCTTGATTCTTGAAAAGTTCATAAACTAGGATTACAAATCCTTTTCTTAGAACCAACAAAATCAAGATCTATCATAAGTATTCATTATAGAGATAGATCTTTCTCTATTAGACTTCATCTTTGGACACACTTTAATTTTGATCAAAACTGTTAGAATAACTGAGAGGGGGGAGGGGGTGAATCAGTTGGTTCTCAATTATCATACAATCCCAAATTATCCCAGATGTATATAACAACAATTTCAAACATATAATTCAACTCGGTGAAATGTATAGTGTAATCTCAAACTTTTAGTTATGTACTAAGTAGCAGTAAATCAATACTGTGATTAACGATCAATGCAAATAAAGTAATGTGTAAATAAAAATAACAATCATACACATTGACACATATATTTTTAACCTGGAAACCTTGCTAAGGAAAAACCATCTGGGACCGGTAACCCAAAATATTTCACCCTTCTAAAGTGAGCTCAGTTAAGAGCCAACCCTGTTAAAGGTTACAATGCACACTGTTAAATGTGACCTGGTTAGAGGATTTAAAACTAACAGTTTTCTCTTGACCAATCATTCACTATGGGGTCAACAAGAAAACACTCAACATTCATTAGAATGTCATAATAAATACTTTCATGTCCTACTCGATTAAGAGGTTTATCTGTAACAATCGTTAAATTGATACAGTAATGATCTGATTCAAATACAACTATGTTCATAGATTTTCAAATCTATGCTAAGTACATAATACCTCTGATCAGTTTGTTCACTTAAGTTCATTTGATTCTCCATACTTTTTTCTGCTCGATTGATGCTCTTTCCTCTGTCACTCGGTGATGTCTATAGAAAATGCTCGGTTCTATTTATAACCAGTTTGATAAGTCATACATGTGTGCACATCAAGTATTATTCATAATGAATCTCTTGTCTCTTATATAGACATCATAGCTCATTTAATTTCTATCCTTTATATTTTTCCTCTTAATCTCCTTCATTGGTTTTGCCACTTAAACCTTCCCCGGCAGTTGTGTTAAAAACACATTTCAATCTTTGTCATCCGATCTTCCTTGAATTTTCATATCTATTTGATCGTCATAACAAACCTTATCATTTACCTCAAAATGATCAATTTCTAGCTCATCATTCTAGTCGGCCTCAGTTTGATTAAATTTCTCGGTCAATACTGTGATGTGTTGGTGATCCCTAGCTTGGTTATCACTATGCTTGGTATACACTGTATTTACTCGGTGTTCACTATTACTTAGTGTATACACAAATCTTCAATTATCAACCACATAAACTTTGTTTGTTCCATATCTTCAATTTATAATAGATGTTTGTTACTATAATGGTACTCAAATAAGTTGACATCAATGACAATACATTAACTGATTAATGTCTATCATCATATCTGTAGTTGACTATCAAGAAAATGATTTCAAATATACAATTAGTTGTAGTTCATCAATCTCTCTCTTTGGCATTGATGGCAACTTTACAATGAAATATGCAATATAGAAATGTCATAGAATAGAAAACTATCATTCTACAACTGCAAAAATACTACAACATTAAAAACTCACCATGCAGACTCTCCGTACAGATTTGACTCTTCTGTTCTTGAATATTTTCTCTTTGTAGATGGATATCTCGTTTCTCTCCCTTTCTCTGTAGAATATTCTTTCCCTTTAGTGGATAGATATTTCATTGAATCTTCTCTCCCTTTGACAACAATGCCAAAAAGAAAATATACAGCTCTCCATTAGCCAAAAAATATCTTTGGTTTTTGGTGCAGTAGAATAAGTACCTTGTAGTGTACTGATATGTCTTTTTCAATCCAGTTCAGCTTTGCATCAACATGATTAATATTCTCATTTCATGTAGGTAGATGCAACCTCCTAGTCAGCTTAGTGACTGATAGACAAGGGATGAACCCCTAGTCTACCCCTCAAGTACTCAAATGTATCCTTTGGTAATGGTTTAGTGAATATATCTGCAAATTTTTATTTTGATTGTAGATATTCTAGTATAACTTGTTTATCTTGTACTTGTTCCCTTAAGTAGTGATATTTTATAGATATATGCTTTGTTTTTGCATGTATCATAGGGTTCTTTGGAATATTTATTGCACTAGTATTATCACAATAAATTATCACTGGGTCAGTGATCTCTTCATTCATACCTTTCAAAAGTTATTTTATCCATGCTATGTTCAAACAATTTGCAGTTGCTGCAACATATTTTTCTTCTATAGTTGACTAAGATATGCATCCTTTCTTTTTACTTATCCAAGTAACTAATATTTCTCCTATAAAGAATGCTCCACCAGTAGTGCTCTTTCTATCATCAATGTTCCCAGCCCAATCAGCATCAGTGTAAACTTTAAGCTCGAACTTGCCTTCCTTTTTGTACCATAGTCCATAATCTTCAGTGTTCTTCAGATATCTAAAAATTCTCTTTACAGAATTCATATGTTATTCTATGGGATTAGCAAAAAATATTTCAACAATTCCAACTGTGTGTGCTATGTTTGGTCTTGTGTGTACAACATACATCAAATTTCCAATCATAGATTTGTACAATGTCTGATTTACCTCAGGTATCTTATCTTCTTTTGTCAATTTTCATCCTGTCATGATAGGTATTCTGACTGGTTTTGATTCTTCCATTCTGAATGTCTTCGTTACTTCCTTGATGTATTTTTATTGATTAATGTAGATACCTTCATCATGTTGTAAAATTTGCAAGCCAATAAAAAATTTGATCTCTCCAAACATTGACATTTCAAAATCTTTCCTCATTTCATCAACAAATGATGTGCATAGGTTATCATTTCCTCCAAATCTAATATCATCAAAAAAAATTTCAGCAATAAGGGTCTTATCATGATTTTCTCCTTTCAAATACAAATTGTTATTATCACTTGTTCTAATAAGTCCAATGCTAATAATATAAGAATCTAGTCTTTCATACCATGCTCTCAGTGCTTGTTTCAAGCCATATAAAGCTCTGTGTAACTTACATACTATGTTTGTCTGATCAGGATCAATAAATCCTTCAGGTTTTTCAATGTATACCTCTTCTTCTAGTATTCCATTCAAAAATACAGACTTAACATCCATCTAATATACTTTGAATCCTTTATATGTAACATATGCAAGTAATATTCAAACTCCTTCAAGTCTAGCAATGGGTGCAAAATTTTCTCCATAGTCAATACCTTCTTCTTGTGCATACCCTTTGCATACTAATCTTTCTTTATTTTTGGTTACATCTCCATCCTCATTCAATTTGTTTTTGGATATCCATTTGGTGCCAATGACATTCTTATCACTCGGTCTCGGTACTAATGTCCATATTTTTTTTTTCTGTATCTGCTCAATTTCCTCATTCATTGAAACAATCCATTCTTCATTTTCTAGTGCATCTCTAACATTTTTAGGTTCAAATTCACAAATCAAACATGTGTTGTCTTTCAACTTACTTAGTGTCATCATGCCAACTCTTTCATCTGCAATAACTATGGATGATGTCTTCTTACATATTTTTCAATTACAGGTTCAATTATTTTTTCTTCATTGTCTTCTCCAGTAGGTTCATTGTGTTCATGTTCATGATCTTTAGTTGCAACATTTGCCTGATTCTTAGTTGGTGCCTCTTGTTTCTCGGTAACATTACCCTATTGCATAGTAATGTTAGGTATCTATGTGGGAAAAGTGTCTAGTTCTTCAATGTAAACAAATCTACTCTAATCTTCTAGTTCTTTTGTGCTTTCCTCATCATTCTTTTCAGCAAAGTCATCAACTCTTACATTTTCACTTTCAATGATCTTGTTAGAATTCTTGTTAAAACATTTATAAGCTTTTCTCTTAGTAGAATATCTAAGAAATATTCCTTCCTCACTTTTTGTCTTAAATTTTCCATTTCTATCATCTTTCAGAATATAACAACGAATTCCAAATATTCTAAAATAGCTCACATTAGGTGTATAACCATACCATAATTCATAAAGTTTCTTGTTTGTATATTTCTTCAATTGTACTTGGTTTAGTGTGTATACAATAGTACTTATAGCTTCTCTCTAGTATGTTTGTGCAAAATTATTTTCAATCATCAGTGTTCTAGCACAATCCACAATTGATCTATTTCCCCTTTTAGCAATTCCATTTTGCTATGCTTTCCTTGATGCAAAAACCTATCTCTTAATTTCATACTCATTAAAAAAGTTAGTGAGCTCATCATAAATAAATTCACCTCCTCTATCAAATCTCAAACACTTCAGTTCTCTTCCAATTTCTTTTTCCACTTTAGCTTTGTACCATTTAAACATCTTAAATGCTTCAGATTTTTCTTTTAGGAACAGGACAGTCATCATTCTAGAGTAGTCATCAACAAATAAAATAAAGTATATGTCCCCATAATAGCTCTGTGTTCTCATTGGTCCACATAGGTCTATATGAACTATCTCCAAAATATCATTAGATGAAAATTTTTTTCTCTTAAAACTAGATTTTGACATTTTTCCCATTTGACAATTCTTGCACATTACATGGTCTGGTTTAGATAAGCTCAGTAAATCTCTAACTTTTCTTTTCTTACTAATCTTAACCATGTTGTCAAAATTCACATGAAAAAGCCTCTTATGCCACAACCATACATCTTCATTCTTAGTCATCAAAAAGTAGTTTCAACAGTGTCAAGATAAAATATATTACCTTTTGGTTGTTCACTAGTGCCGATCAACTTTCCTATTCCATCATAGATTTTAGCTTTTCTATTTTCAAATGCAACTCGATGACCTGTGTTATTCAACTATGAAACACTCAATAGATTATAATTAATTCCTTTCACCCAATATGCATTCTCACATTTGATTTGATTATTTGGCATTATAGTACCTTTTCCTTTCACTTGACAAGGTGTATCATTTCCCATTCTAACAGATCCACCATTATCATGCTCAATAAATTCAAATTTTTCTTTATCTCCAGTCATGTGATGTGTGTAGCCACTATCAATTACCCAAATGTCATGCTTACTAACTTTAGAAATAAGTTATGTTTCAACATAACTTTCATCTTCTTTTGGATCTTCTTTCAAAGCTACAAACACTGTCTCAATATCTTTATTAGTGTCAGAACCAGTATCATTATCTTTATATTCAGCAATGTAACAATCCTTCTTGACTTTTTCTTTGTATTCTTGGTCATTCCTTCTATCATACTATCAGTTACTTCTATATTCTTGGTCATCTTTTCTATCATTAGATCTTTCATTTCTTTCATCATTCTTTCTGTTAGGGCATCAGGCAGCAAAGTGTCCAATCTCTTTATAATTAAAACATATCAAAGGTAGTTTACCTTTATATCTTCATTTGCCTTTGTGCAATCTTCTAATCATTAATGCTTCAAGTTCATCAAGTTCCTTGTCATCACTCTCACTGTCACTATTATTTATTATCATGTGTTTGCTACCAGATTTACTAATTTTCAAAGTAGACATAATTGAAGATCCCATAGTAGGTACAATACTATTGTCAAAATTATTCAGCTCAAAAGAAATCAATCTACCGACAAGGCTATCAACAGTAATATTATTTCCAAGTGCTTCTCTCATTTCATGTATTGTTGAGACTCTTATAGAATAAAAAGGCAATAAAGTTCTAAGAATCTTACTCATAATAGTGTCTTCATCAATAATTCCACCTACTCCTCGAATAGAATTCACAACCTCCTTGAGTTGGGTACTGTATTGTGTTATGTTTTCTCCTTCTTTCATTCTCATGTCATCAAATTTTCCTTGGAGACTTTCAACTTTATCTCTTTGTACATTTTCATCTCCTCCATAAACTAGTGTAATCTTGTCCCACATCTTCTTGGCTGATGTACATGTCTTGATATCCTCAAATTCAGCATCAGTAAGTGAAGAAGTAATCTCCAACATTATAACGTTGTGCTCATGTTTCTCTTTTTTTTTATTAATAGTCAAAGGTCTAGTAGGTAGGATGAATTCATTATTCAGGTATATTGCAATGTCATCTCCAATCCATGATAGGTATAATCTCATTCTTTTCATCTATGTTGAGAAGTTCTCCTTGTTTAGCTTCGGTGCGTTTCTCTTATACATCCTGTGATCTTTAGCTTAAGTCCTTCAAAACTTTCCTTCTAAGCAATGTACGCTCTGATACCAATTGTTAGAATAACTTAGAGGGGGGTGAATCAGTTGGTTCTCAATTATCCTATAGTCCCAAATTCTCCCAGATGTATATAACAACAATTTCAAACATATAATTCAACTCAGTGAAATGTATACTGTAACCTCAAACTTTTAGTCATGTATCGAGTAGCAGTAAATCAATACTGTGATTACCCATCAATGCAGATAAAGTAATGTGTAAAGAAAAATAACAATCCACAACAATCATACACATTGAAACATAGATTTTTAATGTGGAAACCCTGCTAAGGGAAAAATACCTAAGACTGGTAACCCAAAATATTTCACTCTTCTGAAGTGAACTCGGTTAAGAGCCAACCCTGTTAAAGGTTACAATGCACACTGTTATATATGACCTGGTTAGAGGATTTAAAACTCACATTTTTTTCTTGACCAATCATTCACTATGGGGTCAACAAGAAAAAAACTCAACATTCATTAGAATGTCATAATAAAGACTTTCACATCCTACTCGGTTAAGAGATTTATCTATAACAATGATTAAACAAATACAGTAATGATCTGATTCATATACAACTATGTGTCTAGATTTTCAGATCTATGCTAAGTACATAATACCTCTGATCAATTTTTTCACTTTAGTTCATCTGATTCTCCATACTCTGTTCTGCTCGGTTAATGCTCTTTCCTCTGTCGCTCGGTGATGTCTGTAGAAAATGCCTGGTTCTGTCTTTAACCAGTTTGATCAGTCATGCATGAAATTTGCATGTGTGCACATCTTGTTTTATTCATAATGAATCTCTTGTCTCTTCTATAGATATCATATATCATTTAATTTGCATCCTTTATATTTTGCCTATTAATCTCCATCGTTCAATACTGTAATGTGTCAGTGATCCCTAGCTCGGTTATCACTGTGCTCAGTATACATTGTATTTACTCAATGTTCACTATTACTTAGTGTATATAGAACTCTTCAATTGCTGACCACATAAACTATGCTTGTTCCAGATCTTCAATTAATAATAGATGTTTTTTACCATAATGATACTCAAATAAGTTGACATCAATGACAATACATTAACTGATTAATGTCTATCATCATATCTGTAACTCGGTTGACTATCAACAAAATGATTTCAAACATACAATTAGTTGTAGTTCATCAAACACCATTGGGATCTTAACATATCACTTTTTTGTAGTAAAATCAACTAAGATTTTGGAAGAAAACCTTAAACCATAGAGAAAATACTGACTCGAAAAGTAACCCAAGAGTAATTTCATGCCAAGAACAAGGACAAGATCTTATCATTTCAAAACAGCTAATAACAAGGTTACATTGAAAGGAGTAACATTTCAAAGAGAAATTCCATCTCAACACAAAAATCAACTTGAATCACCCACAAATCAAACACATCAAGTGAATCCAAGCCCAAAAGTGGTTCAAGTTCAAGAAAATCAATCCAACATGGAGAACATTTGGGATAAATTCATGACATTCATGACAATAATACTAACAATAGTGACACCACCAACCATGAACGTGAGGAAATAATTGAAGAGAAGGTGAGGGAACCCAAAAAAAAACCCCACATTTTTTAAAATGATGGACAAACTACTAGAAGATGATAAAGATAGGTATTTCATGACATTAGCTCAACCAAGGGTTAAACTACCTCATTATTATCACGTATCCAAATTGAAATAAGATTAGGATGAGGTTAACCCTTTAGGAGTTTTAACTTAATATATCCAATCCCTTCAAACAAAATCGGATAATATTCAAAAGGGAAACAATCCAAAGCAATATAAGATAGAGGGCATTTGTCCTTTTCCCTTTGACTAGAGTTTAGTTATGATACCTTTCTCACCAAATGTGGTATTTTTGAAATACAATAAATATATGGGTACAAATGACCGTCAAGACCATATTAGAGAATTTTTCACTTTAAGCATGGAATTCCTACATGAACCAACCTATCTTATGAGATTATTTCCTAGGAGCTTAGGAGGCCAAGCAATGGAGTGGTTTTCTAAATTACCACCTTGAATTAAAACATTCAAAGAATTGGTCACTAAGTTCATGAATTAATATTGTTAGGATTAGAAGACAAAAATATAACAATTACATATAAATATAACAATTAATGTAAAGGAATAAAGAACATAGAAGTGGAACAAGAAGACATAGATTTAACGTGGTTCACCCAATCTTGAGCTATGTCTACCATACAGAGAGTCCAATATTATTATTCAGTTATTTTAACCAATTACAACCAGTGATCTATGTTGGTCCACTGAGAGGGGGGTGAATCAAACAAATCAAACTTAAATTCTTAAAACTAAACTCTTTGAATCACTCGTTAATGCTAAATACAGTAAACAACCAATTCACCAAATAAAACAACAATACATCTCATATATGTAAATCAATCATTCAAACTTAGCAACATCATATTAACTCTAGATTTAACTTAGTTAACACCATATTTAATGAGGAAATCCAATTTGGGAAAAACATCTGTGGGAATTGTGACCCACAATAAAAATGCACCCTTCTGAAGTACGCTCAATTAAGAACTTATCATGTTAAAGATTACAAACACATTTTCTAAATGTGACCCTATTAGGGGATTTACCTCAGATATGTTAAGATCTTCACCCTATTAGGATTGGCCTTATTAGAGGTCTTTAAACACTCTTTTGGAATGTCACCTATGTCTAGGTTTTACAAATAGGATGGTTAAATCCACTCGCTTACGAGATTTCTCTGTTACAAATACTAATAAGAAACCGTAAACTTTGATCTATAAATATAGAAAATAACTTTTCTTGTGTTAGATCCTTTATGCTTAATTGAATACTGACATCACATACTCCATTGATCTCTTTCTCATATTGTAGATTCTTCAATCTCTATTTCTCTATTCTTCTCGGTAAATGTTGTTCTTCGGCTTCTTCTTCTTCTATGTTCAACTCGCCAGCAACATTACACATTGTTCATATTTCTCATTCTTCATATAGACATATTTTTGCCTCTTAATCTCCTTAATTATATTTTCCATCATTTTCACTCTATCATTCGATCATCTTCTTCATAATTCTCAACTCGGTAAACCTATTCACTTATACCTCAGAACTTGAACTTTTCTTAGAAATATCATAATTTAGTTTAACCGCTTGATCTTCACCTTAGATCTTCTCATTGAATTTTCATGTTCATATATCTTCATTCAATTCATATCCTCATCTATCTCATCATCACTTTGCATTAAATTTGATCTTATCATCATTTATAATCAATATCCTGTACTCGGTAAAAATTTCTTTGCAACTCAGTAATTGTCTTCATTCACTGATCAGTGTCTAACTTATCTTTGGTGCTTGGTGCTTGAATTTCACTTGGTGTTTGGTAACTATGACCGACTTACATACCATTCTACCGACTAACTCTGTAAAGTAACTCTTTTAGTCATGACTAACTCTTTGCAGTTTTTGACTTGATAAATCAATTGTATTGATTTGATAACATCAAATATATAGTAGTAAACAACTATATCCTCATTACTTCATCATTGTCTGATATATATTTGTCACCCAATTAACTTCTCTTAAGATATGGTAACATAATAAAAATCAATTAATCAATTGCTTGACATCAATGACAAAACAACAACTGATCTAAACATTTCTACAATCATGGTACTCGATATCACTTGGTCTTCATCATCTCCATTAGATCTTCATCATTTGATTAACAATATCCTTCTTTGACATTGATGACAACCACTATAATAGTGTTATAGAAACTGATGATGGAAACTCTCCAATACATAACTGAACTCCCTTTGAGTTGATATTTATGTTTCCACTTTGATCTCTGATATGAATCTCCTTCTTGAATAAATCTTCTATTTCTTGTTGCATACATTTTGATCTCCTTCATGAGTAAATAGTAGCAATTCATTCATTCTCCCAATTCATCAATATCTCTCTTAAGGATAAATGTCATCAACTCTCTCTCTCTCTCTCTCTCTCTCTCTCTCTCTCTCTCTCTCTCTCTCTCTCTCTC
>MU228531.1:305516-317401 GCA_018584345.1 Thuja plicata | reverse complement strand
CCTCTCTCTCTCTCTCTCTCTCTCTCTCTCTCTCTCTCTCTCTCTCTCTCTCTCTCTCTCTCTCTCTCTCTCTCTCTCTAAAAACAATGCCAAAAAGTCATACTCCTGAAAAATTATTCCAATAGTGGATTATACCTGACATGTACTCATAAAACATTGCATATAGAAATATTTTCACAACTTCAGGAATCACCTAAAGTGTGGCATACTAACATCAATTCGGTAATAGATATTCTAATAAAATATAGAATTGATGCAGCATGCCTCATGCTCTTTAGTGAACATTGGATTGGGGAAGAACCCCTAATTTACCTATGAGATACTCAAAATCATATTTAGGTAGTGGCTTTGTAAAGATATTAGCCAATTGTTCCTTTGAATTCACATATTCCAATCTCACATTCTTCTCTTGAACTTGCTCTCTCAAGTAGTGATACTTGATAGAAATGTGCTTGGTCTTTGAATGCATAACCTAGTTCTTTGATGTATTAATAGCACTTGTATTATCACAAAAAATAGTAACCATATTTGTGATCTCTTCTTGCATAAATTCATGTAATTGTTTAATCCATACTATATTTGCACCATTCATAGAAGCAGTAACATATTTTGCCTTAGTAGTAGACAATGAAATGCAACTTTATTTTTTACTCATCCATGTAACCAATCTTTCACCTAGAAAGAATATGCCTCCATTAGTACTTTTCCTGTCATCAGTGTTTCCATCCCAATCGGCATCAGTGTAGACTTGTCGATCAAAAATACCTCCTTTCTTGTATAATAAACCAAATTATTATGTGCCTTTCAGATATCTCAAAATTATTTTTACTGTAGACATATGTGTGTCCTTCAGATTAGAAGAAAATATTATAACAGTCCCAACAACATGTGCTATATCAGGTCTACTGTGAACAACATACTGCAATTTACCAATCATGGATTGGTAAAGAGTATCCACCTCTTGTGTTTCATCTTCTTTTGATAAATTACATCTAGTAACCATAGGTGTTCCAATAGGCTTGGAATCTTCCATACCAAAATTTTTGAGGATCTCTTTGATATACTTAGCTTGTGTAATATAGACCCCTCCAGTAACTTGTTGTATATGTAGACCTACAAAGAAATTAATCTCCCTAATCATTGATATTTCAAAATCTTTTCCCATTCCATCACCTAACCCTTTACATAAAGTGTCATTGCCTCCAAAAATAATATCATCAACAAAAATTTCAGCAATCAAAACTTTATTATCACTGTCACACTTCAAGTAAACATTATTGTTATCACTTGTTCTTTGAAATCCTGTTTTAATTAGATAAGAGTGCAATCTCTCATACCATGCTCAGGGTGTCTATTTCAAACCATATAAAGCTTTATGTAACTTACATACCTTGTTCTTGTTTGTGTTCTCAACGAATCCTTAAGTTTTCTCAATGTATACTTCTTCAAGTATCCAATAAGAAATGCAAACTTAACATCCATCTGATATACTTTGAATCCTTTGTAAGAAACATAAGATAGAAGTATTATATCTCATTTGAATCTAGCAAAAATTGCAAAAGTCTCTCCATAGTCAATGCCTTCTTCTTGTGCATAACCTTTGCAAACCAATCTAGCTTTATTTCTGATAACTTCTCCATGCTCACTCATTTCATTTTTGAAAATCTATTTATTACCAATAACATTTTTGTCTTTGGACCTGGGTACTAATGTCCATTTCTTTTCCTTCTCAATTTGATCACACTCTTCCTTCATTGCTTTTATCCAATCTTCATTATCTAGAGCTTCTTTAACTTTCTTTGGCTCAAATGTAGATGTCAAACATGTATTGTCTCTTACCTTGCTTCTAGTCATCAATCCAGCATTCGTATTTCCAATAATCTTGCTTGGGGAATGGTGCCTCCTCACATACTTTGCCAAAATAGGCTTGGTAGCTCTCGATTCTTCAACATCAACATTCAATCGTAGAACTCCTTGTTCATCTTCCTCCTTGGTAGGTGCTCTTGGTAAGGGATCAATAACTTCAGGTTGAACATATACAAACTTATCTTAATCCTCAGGTCCCTTCTTTCTATCTTCATCATTCCTTTCTGCAAATTTGTCAATTCTTACATTTTCACTTTCCACCATCTTGTTAGCGACTTTTTCAAATATTTGTAAGCTTTACTCCTCATAGATTATCCTAAGAATATTCATTCTTTTGAATCAAAGTTTCCTTCTCTAGAATCTTTTAGAATATAGCATTTGCTCCCCAAAATTTTAAAGTAACTGCCATTAGGTTTGTGTTTCTACCAGATTTCATAAGTTGTCTTGTTGGTACCTTTCTTCATTTATACTCGGTTCAATGTATAAACAACAGTACTCACAACTTCTCTCTAAAATTTCTATGAAATTCCTTTTTCTATCATCAGTGTCCTAGCACAATCAAAAATAGATCTATTTCTTCTCTCAACAATCCCATTCTTTTGTGGTGTCCTCGATGCTAACAACTGTCTCTTAATTCCATTCTCATTACAAAACAATGTAAACTCATCAGAATTAAACTCACCTCCTTTGCCAGATCTCGGACATTTCAATTGTCTTCTAGTTTATTTTTCAACTCGGGCTTTATACCATTTGAACATTTGAAATCCATCAAATTTTTATTTTAAAAACTTCATTCTAGAATAATCATCCACAAATGAAATAAAATATTTGTCTCCATAATAACTTTGAGTCCTCATGGGTCCACATAAATCAATATGCACTAAATCCAAAATTCCTTGTGTAACATAAGTCTTTCTTAAAAAAATAGATTTAGTCATCTTACCTATCTGACATTCTCTGCACATAGCATTCTCATGTTTCTCTAATCTCAGTAGTCCTCTTACTCACTTTGATTAAGTTGTCAAAATTAACATCTTCAACTTTAGCAAACATGAAAATCTTTATAGAAGTATCAAGATAAAATAAATTACCTTTAGATTTTTCTCCAGTAGCAATCAGACTATCATTCTTATCAAATAATTTCACCTTTCCATATTGAAATTACAGTCGATGACCTGTATTGTTTAACTATGCAACTGCAACATTCAACATATTACACTTTAATCCTTCAACCCATTAAACATCATCACATCTTGTTTTATTCAGTAGAAAGATAGAACCTTTTCCTTTGATAGGATATGGAGCATCATTATCAAATCTAACAAATCCTCCCTCATGATTTTCCAAGGAAATAAACTTAAGTGTGTCACCAGTCATGTGATGTGAACAACCACTATCTATAATCCATGTTTCATTCTTACTTGCTTGTGATATTAGGTCTCTTGGTTATTATTCATCAGAATCATCTTTAATAGAAACATAAACAACTTCCTTTCCATCATCACTATCAAAAGAATCATCATCACTTAGTCCTTTATTAGAAATATGACAAGATTTATTACCTTTATTTTTGTAGTCTCTGAATCTCTTGAATTTGTTTTCTCTTTTGTCCTTATCTCTGTTATCTTTTTTTTCCTCCTTATCTTTCTTAGGACATGTTGATGGGGGTTTGTGACCAGGTCTGCCAATAGATGTAAGTTGTCACTAGGTATCGGGGTACCGACCAACTTTTCCTGTAAAGGTTGTCTAGAGAAATGAGATTCTCCTGGCCTTCAAGCACCTGAGAGTCAGGTCTTGACAATGTGGGAGCTAAGTTGGGCATTGTGACTGTATTTTTTGGGGGGGTAGCTGGTTTTTCTTTGCTCATCTTATCCAGGGATTTAATTAAGTGGGGTTTCCTGCAAGCATTCACTATTTTAACCAAATAAAATTCAAAAGATAGGCCAGGTTGGAAGTATCACATCTATCTATAGTTATGAAAATACATTTAAAACATCAAACCATGCTCTAACATGATACACTAAATACTTAACATATACAGAACTAGCAGTTCATACATATCCAATAGTGAGGGAAAAGAAGGTCGTTATTCTACTTAAAATATCAGAGTAAGGGACATAGCAAACATACAGCACAAAAGAGTATTAACTCAGAGATTAAGAGACCAACAACAACATTGCAAAAATCCTTCCTTCTTCATTAATAATTTTCCAGCATCACTGGTGAGTACATCAACAATGGCTCTAAGGGAGCGTCTACCTACTGAGAACTTATAAGAACTAAGGAGCATTGAGCTCTGCAACTTATGAAATGAAAATGCTGAAAGTACTATAACTATGGACTGCAAAATCATCAATTTTTTTGACCCTTGGAATGAGGTTGGACTTGTTATTTATACATAGATTTGCCCTAAAATTAACCTAACTTGTCTTTACACTCAATTAATAAAATATGATTTTCAGTGGCTGGTACTACCTGCACCACGCTACAATGACCTCGAGAAGAGCAGAGGTCTGACATGTTAGAAGAATGAGATAAGAAAGGTGGCATGGAAGAATCATCCTCGAGAAGAGAGCCAAAGAGAGAATAGAAGAAATCTTATCCCCTGGGGATCGAGGCTACATGCCTTATTAATGGAAAAGTGGCTCACTGTCTCCAATACGCCAGGTGTTATGTTGGAGTGGTGCCTTGGGAAGACCACCTGCCTTGAGATGACGTGCCTTTTTGGGGTCACCTACCTTCTAACACCCTTATTAGCTATCTGATAGTGATCGATCGGCTCTAGGGAACCTGGACATGGATCACCAAAAGAATACAAAATTGTGTTTTTGGAACTCCGGGATCCAGGAGCTTACGCTCAAAGAATAAAGAATACAAAATTTGCACAACCAATGAAAATCTCTAGAATCCAGAGAACCTTATTATTCCTTGGTTTTATTGAACATTTCTAGGACTTGGGTGATTCCAACTTCATCAATGCTTTTGAGGCTTTCCTAACGGTACTTAGCTGCCTCCACCTGTTCACCCAGGTCTGGAGTTTTTGCCTTAAATTCAGTGGCCATCTTCACGACATCATGGCCCTGGAGCACCATGCGAGATATATGGGACATTTCTACTCTGTCAATTCCTTCTAGGGATTGGTACCGAGCTTCCATCAGCTCATCAAAATTGCCCATGACATATTCCTCTAGAGTACACATCTCGGTACTAAAGGGATCAACTCCTGAAACCCTTGTAATGAATGCTTTGTACAAATTCAAAGAATAATCAATCTCTAGAACTTTGTTCCAAAGGGCCCCTACCAGTTGCTTGATTACCTCCAATGTGAGGTCAAGTTTGGAGTGCTGGGTTTGGATGAAGTTAAAAGACTCTTCTCCCAAAATTCCCGCCTCGGTGACAATTTACATTTGTTGGCGGACCCGATCACAAACCCTCATCAACAGGATAGTTAGATGAAAAGTGACCAATTTTATCACAATTAAAACATTTCAAGGGTAACTTATCTCAGTATTTTCCTTTGCCTCTTTGTAGCCTTCTATCCAACAAAGCTTCAAATTCTCTTTCATTCTAATCACATTCTATAAATAATTCTTCAAGACCTCAGTACAACTATAAAATTTCTCACTAGCACTGCTCAAATATCCATCTCTAGTAGAAGCTTACCTAGCTTTTCCAATATTTAAAGTAGACTTAAATTTGGATTCAATCTTAGATGTAGCAAGAAAACTATTGTCAAAATCATTTAACTCAAATGCAGTTAGCTTACCAATAGTAGCATCCAGTGAAACATTCATCTAGGGAATATATCTTAGCTCTTGTATAACAGATACACGAATAACATAAATTTGTAGCAAGGTTCTCAACATCTTGCTTGTAACATCATCCTCTATTATGATCCCACCAGCTCTTCTGATAGAATTAATAGTCTCCTTAAGTCTTTTACTATACTGTATTATGTTCTTGTTGATTAACTGATGAATATTTGATGGAGATGATGAAGACCAAGTGATACTGAGTATCATGATTATAGAAATGGTTAGATCAATTGTTTTTTTGTCATTGATGTCAAGAAATTGATTAATTAATTTTTATTATGTTACCATATCTTTAGAGGAGAAGTTAAATGGGTGACAAATACATATCAGTATATGATGAAGTAATGATGATATAGTTGTTTTCTACTATATATTTGATGTTATCAAATCGGTACATTTGATTGATCAAGTTGGGAAATGTAATGAAATTAATATATAATTGAAAGAAGTACTTTACCGAGCTAGAATGAGTCAGTTGATAGAATTTTATGTGAGTCGGTTACAGTTACCGAGCACTAAGAACCAAGCACCGAAGATGAGTTAGATACCGAGTAGTGAATGAAGTGAGTTTCCAAGTTGCAAAGCAAGTTTTAACAAGTACAGTTACTGATATTAAATGATGATGAAATCAAATTTAATGTGAAGCGATGATGAGATGGATGAGAGAATGAATTAAATGAAGTTTTTTACAAGATCTACAAATAAGAAAATTCAATATGAAGATCTTGTTGGAATAATAGAATGGTGTGTACTGAGAGGGGAGGGGTGAATCACTACCCTTAAAACTTTTTATCACTTTAACCTTAGTAATCTTTACTTGCATTACTGACCATATTGCTTTTCTACCTTATGCATGTAATATCATAGCATAAATATAAATGCATGTAAACAATCATATAAACATTCATGAAACTTGTTAACACATGACACAAGAATGCAGTAAAAAACCCTTGTTAGAAGGTAAAAAATGCGGTGGGGATGAAACCCACAAAGCTTCACTATATAAATAATAGAAGGTGTCGGTTAAGGCTACAAGTGTGATCACTTCTGATGATCTTACCCTATTAGGAGTAATATGTTAGACTTGTTAAGTCTACTCGGTTAAGATATTTTAACAACACTGTTAAGTGTGCACTCAGTTAAGAGATTTACAATAAGAATGTTAAGTCCACCTTCTTAAAGGATTTCTTCTTTTTGCTACAATTGTTAGAGAGTAGTCAAAAATACTTATGACCTGATAACTTGCAATCTTGAATTGCAGAATATAGATCCATTAAGTTCACAAAATTATGTATCACCTATAGTGGTGGATGATACCTCTGTTCTTCTTGGTAGCCTGGTATCTAGTTCTTCATAACTAAATTTTTCCTTTTGTGTCCTTCTGCATGAAACTCTCTGTGTGATCCATAGATGTCTTTGTGTGGCTACAATCAACATGTTCTTGATTTATTATACATCTATACATATAAAGGTTTTGACCTAATTATGTTTCACACTTTACAAGAAAAACTCTATGATCAAAGGTCTACAACTTGACCTTGATCTCCTAGTTTGCAGGTTTACAAGTAGTTAAACTGATCAAAACTATTACTTATGCTTTACTTGATCCTCAAGAAATGGTTTTACAGCTAAGCATAAAGCTAATTTAAAACTAAAGTGCTTTTAGCTAATGTGTATCTCAGATCCTCTTTTCTCGGGAATAAAACTATCTCTCAGTATACTCTTTGAACTATGTTCTTGGTTTACTCTTTGAATTTTTTGTCGGTGATAGTGCTTATCAGTGTACACTAATTTCGATGATCACTGTGCTTGTCTATTTCAGTGACCTTTGTGCTTGTCTATTTTGGTGACCTCTTCCCTTGACTAAATGTTGTCACTCGGTGATCATGTAACCGACAGTCCAAAAACTATTTCCTTGTATATTAATGACAACTTATTATCCTTTAAGTATTATCGATCTCCCCCATTGGCATTAGTATAAAAAACTGATATGTGAAGACTGATATGTTCAGTATATACACCAAGTGTTTACCTTGACAATGAATCCCCCTATGTGCATACCTCAGTAAAGTGTATGTACATGTTTCATCCTTTGTGTATTTCCCTCTTTGGCCTTTGACATGTTTTCCCCTTTTGTAAGGTACATACATTTTCCCCTTTTTAATGTATACATATATTTTCCCCATTTACATATATTTTCCCCCTTATTTTGAAAATAATGACAAAGGTGTAGTACTTACAGCTTGTCAAATATGTGGGCATGGGATTTTTTAATTTCTACCATGTGCTTCTCCCATTTCTCCTTGAGGTGCTCGAGGGTCATGTGCTCCAAAGTGATTATGGCATGCACGTCATAGATACTCTCGGTGACTGACATCTCTGGGGTGGCAAGTAATGTCTTTGCCAAAGTCATGTGTTTCAAAAATAATGTGAGATTCTGTAGTAATATAGTTTGGAGCTCAGTTACCTCATCTCTAATTTTTCTTTCAGCTTTTTGTAACTCAAGTCTCAACCGTTTTGATTCTACAATATTCTCATAATGCAATTGGAATGCATTTTCCTCGGTTGTGAGACTTTGTGCACTAACTTTAAGATCTTCATCTAATTTAGTGATCTTTTCACTATGCTCGGTAGTGAAATACTCTAGTGTGCACAAATTTTGAACTAAGTTAACTACTTATGATTTAACGGTTCCAATGTAGTTACTAGCTCTGAAAGTTTTACCTTGTTTTTTTTCCACTTCTTAGCTGATCTTCTCTGTGAGCTTATAGTGACACTTCTCTTCTACATGTTCCTCAATTAACTTGTTGGCTTCTACATTATGTGATGTTATGGCTTTGGTCAGAACTGCTAGTTGATCAAGTATAGGTGCATTTTGATCAGTTTGAGTGTCAGGTACTATCTGCAATAGTATTTCCTTTGTAGTTTCTAGGACTTGTGAATTTTTGTGCTCCTTCTTGAGCTTGTCCTGTATTGCCTTCCTCTTGAAAAGTTCTCCATACTTGGTCAGTGACTCAAGATCCAGTGTTCTTGGGTCATAGTTAGGTATATCTATTATTTCATCAAGTGTGACCGATGCTTTTCTCTTCTTCTTCTTCTTCTTTGGAATTGTAGTGGAAGCAGAGGAATGAAGTACCATAGCAAGTTCCTTCTTTGTCTCTTTTGATTTTGGTGAATGTGTGGGAGGTGTGGTGCCTTTAGTATGCTGCTTGGTATTAACCTGTTGGTAGGTAGTAGACGTCTCTACATCAACCTTGTCTTTATCTATAGCCTTGTTTACCTGTTCAGTTTCCTTGGTAGTGGCATCACTCGGTGCTTCCTTTCCACTTGTATCTTTCTTTTCCTTTGTTGTATCTTTTTTCTCCCCATGTTCATCACCTTTTTCTTCTGGTATGTTTGCATCAAGCTTAGGTGTCTTTTCCTTATCTTCAATAATTATATTGATAGCTTGTATCAATAAAGGCATGTGACCTGGTACATTGTACTGTGCAACATCCATTATATCATTTTCCTTTGTTGGCTCAGTGGCAATACTTACATCTTCATCATTCTTGGGATCATCATCAGAATCAATAAGAGATATATCCAGGGATAACTTTAAGAAACCCCCTCTAGAAAAATATATAAAATCTTGGCGAATCTTTCATTTTATTTTTGAAAAAATTAATTGCTATTGGCGAATCTCTCAATTTTTTGGGAAAACAAGTTATTTGTATTGGCGAATATTTTTTAATCACAATTTTTTTGTTGAAAATATTGGAAAAACTCAAACAATAACCAAAATTTCATTAATGACCATGGAAAATAATTATATTTAAAGAAAAAATATTTCTTATAGAAAATTATTAGGCTAACTATGAAAATATTTGATGGGTTTAAGGGAACTCTATAGTATCTAGTTGCTACCATTTATTTAAAATATAATCAAATAATCCTCATTGTATTGTGTGAGATAAATGTATCGTTGTTATTATTATTATTATTATTATTATTATTATTATTATTATTATTATTATAGGACCCAAAATTTCTTCAGTGTCATTGATTTATCAACAATCTAAAGGAAATATTAGCCCCGATAAGCATTACAAATAAGATAGTAACATTTTTGCCTCATGCAATATAATGAAGATCACTAGATTATATTTTAAAGCAATAATGACAACTAATATTAGTGACACAACCCTACTATAACTAATAGTTATGATATATTATTGGTGAATTAATTTAGATTTCTATAATAACTGATAAAATTTAGGTGAATTGAATCTAACCATCTATCAAATATTTGGCGAAATATTTAGTTCAAATTTTTAATAAAATAAATTATTTGGCGATTTAAATATTTCTAAAATAAAATTTGTAAAAAATTGGTGATTTAGATCACCTTAAACCTTGAATTATTAGCCAAATTTTGATTCTTAAATTTCAAAAATTAGCCAAATTTGGATTCTCAAATTTCAAAAATTAGCCAATTGGCGAATATTAGCCACTATAAAAATCACTGGTTCTATCTTTTACTGTGATTTCTGGTGTTTCCCCTAATGATTGTAATATCTGAGGTACGTCATCCATGGCCTTACTTGCCTCTTTTTTCAAATCAAATGGATTGACATCCTCAATTTCATTGATGAAGATATGCTCAGGGCTTGTTGTGGGCTCTTTCTCCTCATTGTGAGGTGTCTCGGTTAGAGCTAATATCTACTCAGGTGGATTGAAGATTTTATTCCAAATCTCATTGTTTTCTTTGTCAATATCTTTTAATATGCACTCTAGTACTTTGTATGCTCTCATCTTTCCTAAAAATTTCTTTGCATGCTCCTTCATTGTTGAATCAATTTCTTCAACTGATGACTCGGGTGACATGAGTGTTACTAGGGATATTTCTCTTATTTGTTTCTTTGTGTGTAAGGCATATGTCCATCTTGATGATATTTTGTCACTGATCTCTTGTGGAATGTTCTTTTTGAATTGTATAGGTACATACTTGTATGCAACCATTACCTTATTTATGGCCTCTTCTATGTTAACCTGATTCTTGAGAGACAAAGTTAGCCATTTTCTAATCTTGTGATGTGATAAGCTGCATATGTTGATGATTGACTCTGCAACTTCATCAATTGTCTTAGGTATCTTGGCCTTTTATGCTTCAATCCTTTGTTCTCTTTCATCCTTGGTAGTATCATCCTTGTCTTCTTTTCCTCTTATTTATTTTATTCTTTTCCTTGGTGCTGATTGCCCGGTTTGAGGCTTTCTTTTCTGATAAGTCCTGACAGTACCTTTCTTTTGATGACATTAAGTTCTGCCATTAGTATACTTAAAGGGAAAAACATGATAGAGGTCATCGGTATAAGAATAATTGGTGGACAGCAAGGATACCCGACGAGATGAAAATGCCTATTGTAAAAATAATAAGTATAGACTTTCCCGATGAACATTGACAAGAGTCAAACCGACGACAAACATTACCGATGATATAGTATTGAGCATATCGCCGATGGGGCAGAAAAAGCATACTTGATGAACAGTTCAATTAAGGGACATTGATGGAGTACAAAATTGACAGAATTGACAGAATAGCCCAACCATCAAAATCGACAGTCAGTTACAAAACCCGCAAAAAGTGGATCTGACTTTACACATCCGATAAAACATTGTAATTCTATTTATAGAGTTTTTAATTCTTTTAAATCTTTACTTGAGGGTCAAGCAAGCAAATTGTGAATGTTTTAAAGCATCCTAATGGATCTAAAACATATCTAACTAAAGATCAAGGTTAAGTTGTAAACCTTGGATCTAGAGTTAATTTGTAAAAGCGTGAATCAAGAATAGAGCTAGAAACTAGTATAAATAGATGTTCAATCATTTGTAATGTAGTGTGACTTGTAATCATTTGAAAAATGATAGCAGCCATAGAGAGCATCTAAGCAGTAGAAGAGAATTCATGCTAAGTACATAAATAGATCAAAGTAGTTATCAAGAACACAAAAAGGATACCGACGAGCAGAGACAAGGTACTACTCAATCAATCAAGGTGATTACATTTACACTGTAAGCTTTACAGGATCTGTTATCATCAATTAGAGATTGCATTCACTATCAGATCAACATTTATATTGTAGTTGCATTCTAACAAGTGCATCACAACTAAAATCCTTTTGTAGAAGGTGGACTTAACCGTTCTTTGATAAATCTCTTAACAGA
>MU228531.1:275806-305326 GCA_018584345.1 Thuja plicata | reverse complement strand
TCTGCAGATAGTGAATTTTTGTGGGTAGACATCCCCACCATAGTTTTTACTTCCTAACAGGAGTTTTCTGCGATATCATATCATGTGTTATGTGTTATTTGTTTTCATGAATGTTTCTTGAATGTTTGCACATGTAAAGAACTTATATTATGATTTCACATACATATAGAAAGATGAACAAATAGATAGGAATAATAAAAATCTAATGACTCAAAGGTTAATGGGCCAGCCACATAAAAAGTTTTAGAGTTACTAATTAACCCCTTCCCTCTCAGTACATCATTCTAATAATTCCAACAATTGGTATCAGAGCTAAGTCTCTTTCTTGAAAAGATTAAAGACTTAAGAGAAAAGATCAAAAAAATGGAAAAGTACAGACTGGACAAGACTATTGAGAATCAAAAATTACAAATTCAGATTTACTATGAGCAGTATAAAGAGGTGAGAGTAAGCATGAGAAAGTTGCTTGATGAAAGAGAGATCATGGCAACTAAGCTTAATGAAAAATATTATCAAGAAGAGGAGATTCCAGATTACTTCAACTATGTCAAATCATCAACAAGAAAAGCTTCAGAAACATCAGTAGAAGAGATCACAAGTCTACAAGAAGTCAATCTACATCTAACAGAGCAATTCAAGATGCTGCAAATCAGTCAAGAGACTCAGTTGGTAAAAATGATTGATGTCATGAATGATTCAAGAAAATCTGAATCAAAGAGAACATTGGCTATTGATGATAGGAGGAAAATCACTGAGAAGCTACAAGAAAAATAATTAGAGATTCAAAGACTTACTGATCATCACCATGAGATTACCAATCAAATTATTCTTATGAGTCAAGAGGCAAACAGATTAAATACTGAACTCATTGAAAGAATACAAATCATCGGTGAGCTAAGGGAAAAGAATGAGAAACTAAAGCATGAAGTCAAGGTTCAGAATAAGGACAATGAATTGATCAAGAAATCTGAAGATAGAAATAAAAGAATGGATGATTTCCTTGACGGTCAAAGAAGAGTCAACAACTACACAGGAATAGGGTATGCTAACAATGGAGAATCATCTAATCAATCAGATCAAAGGAATGTTTATACAACTCCAAGGACCAAGAAGTTGTCATGCAATCACTGTGGAAAACCAAGCCACACCTCAAACATTTGAAGAAACAAAATGAAAGGTATTCCTCAATCACAATCTACTTTCATTGGTAATTGTTATAAATGTCACAAGCAAGGACACAAGGCATATGAATGCAGATCCAAGATGACAAAACCAAATAAGGAAACCTACATGGACAAGTATTGTCCGACCTGCAAAATGAATGGACATACATATCAAGAATACTGGAAAAAGAATAAGAAAGCATGGACACCAAAAGAACCTGATAATGGCTACAAACCAACAAGAGTAGGTAACTCATATGTTTGGGACTATAATAGATGGGTAAATTGCATAGCATGTAGAAGGTATGGTCATATATCTTCCAAATGTATGAGAAAATGGACTAGAAAAACAAGAGGATGGTTCAATCTAGGTATGGCATGTTTACATTGTCATAAGGTTGGACATGTGATAAAAGATTGCAAAGACCGACTGACAGAAATAAGCACTTATCCCAATGGAAACACCATTGATGACATCAAGAAGATAAGAAATAAGATGTGGATAAAAGCCAGAAACACTGAAGGTGTTGGAATGAGCAATGCAAATGATGATGCCCCATCCAATGGATCTGGTGGCATCACCATCTCCAACTAAGTTGCACAAGTAAGTATGGAACTGCATTATGAAAAGTTATATTATGCATCGGTTCCATTTACATATTGATCATATAGACAAAATTAGTATTATTAAAGATGCACTATATTGTTACTTGTAATATTATTGAAAAACAACCATCAGTTAATGGGTACAAATTAGCATCAGTGAGCACACACAGAAAAGTTAACACTACTTACCAAAATGTATCGGTTATCACACAAAAGCAAAGTCGCTAAGTGTAAGCTGACGGACATAGGTAATCCTTGAGCTGACAAAATTTGTCATCACCATTTTACCGACAATCATCAGTGAAGTCACCAAAGCTGCTAGCAATCTTGACACTTCGCACCTACACCAAAGATGTTTTTTATGTCTCAACCGAAGAACTCAGTCTTTATATATCGATGAGTTGTTGGGCATCAATGACAACTTAGGCCACAATAGTTATAAAAGCACGACAAAATAACTCATTTCACACCCATGATTTTCAAGCAACCAAGCAGAGCTACGCAGAGTGGTTGAAGAGAAACTTGAAGTGCAACCTCAGCAAGATTCTAACTCAACTCAAAGGATTCACGAGTGATCAAGGAGATTCAGTAAGTACTTACATTCACCGACCGCACTGTGTAAATTATGAAAAGCCCTAAATTTTTGAAAATGATAGCATCTACTTCTAGAGTTGAAAAGTTGAAAGAAGATAAGAAGAAAATGATCAAGCTTATCAATAAAGGCACTTGTGTTGAACCTAAATACAAGCTGCACCCAGAAATCACATCACAACCTGATGATTGTGGAGCATTCTCTAGAATCCCACCTAAGGTTTTGCTGATAGAGGACGTAAGGTCCTATATTCATTGCAAGATCTTAAAATTAGGAGATCTAGACTTAGATAATGCCTACAAGGCACTCTGTGATGAAGCTGGAAACCTAAAAGAAGAGCACAAGCATCTAGAATTGAAAGGTCTCACAAATGCATTACACTTTCCCAGAGTTTTTAAAGATAGAATGGATAAAGATAGTTCTCAATAGAATGCATAACCAGACTTTATGGATCAATACACCAAAATGAATAACAAAGGATGTTATTCATGCAGTTACTAGATATCCTACAACCGAAAAGCCACAAGCTCACAAGCACCCATCCCTGAAGGAAGTGGAAAAGCTAACTGGTGCAAAATCAGACAAAAGAGCTCTTAAGGTCAACACTATTACCGACGACGAACTCAAGTTTGGTGCATGTGTGGTAGGATACAAGATCTTCTAGGACAGAAAAATGAATGGCATAGAAAGCACTGCTATGAGCATAGCTTACAAGATCATCAAAAAAGGAAAGAAGATGGATCTTGCAGAGATTTTGTTGAATCAACTTGAGGAGAACATGAACACCATAAGATCTTCAAAGATAAAAACTTGTAAGTTTGGTTCCCTCATTATGTGCATATTCTTTTACTTTGAAGAATACTTTCCTTCCATAGGCAAAGTAGTATGGGATACAAGCAAACTGGTCACCATACAAATATGTGAGCATATAGAGTCACTAGGAACAAATTTTGATGACCTGATGAATGAGTACTTCAAAGAATTTAAAGAAAAGATGCAAGAAAGAACTAGGATACCTGAGAGTTTGATAGAAGAATACAAAGAGGATATATGTTTTATGGTAGATATTGATTTTACCCATACCAAACCAATAATACCTAGGAAATCCTGGCTATCACGTTTGGAATATGAGATCAAAATAGGACAAGCTAGTGAGTGCATCAAGGCACTATTGAATGAACCAGTTGACAACAAGCAACCAAGATTCGGCACCTATGAAGAAACCAAACCAAAGATAAAGACAAATCTTACTGTCAAGAAAATCATGAACAAGAAAACAAAATGGTTAAAAAGATAATCAAGCAATTTGCAGTCACTGAAGAAGGTGGAGAGGAAATAGAAGGAAAGGAGGAACAAACCGAAGGACAGTCACCTATCGGTGAAGAGATAGAAAAAAATGACTCAGAGGGTACACAGTCAGATTCTCCACCTCCTCCTCCACCTAAGAAAGCAAGAACAAAAACTACTTCCAGGAACAAGAAGAAAAACTACAAAAGAATCAACTCCTTCACTACTTAAGAAAGGTAAAGTGAGAACCTACAAGAGAAAACTGGTCTCACCTAAGGAAATATAGACCAAAAGGAGGAAATGGGTCAGGAAAAAAGAGGATCTAGAAGACTCAGCTATGGATGAAACTGACATAGATGTGCAAAAGGGGAGAGAACCCTTGATCCCAAACATAATTGATGAAATTTGTAAGAATATCTCAGAATCACCATCTATTTCTGATCCAGAGGATCAAAACAAGATTGAAGACGCTATTATAGTCAAAATGTGCAAACATCATTATGTTCCACTACAATTATCATAATATGACATTCCTAAGGAACTATCAGTGAGATTGTCTTCTAGATGGACATTTGCTCTGCATCAAGAAAAATAAATAAGAGAAAGAGTACTTGTTACTCTTATGCCTTCAAATTCAAAGAAGGAAGAAATAAGTGAGATGATGATGAAATATGAAAAGAATTTCTCACCAAAAATGAGAGCATATGACTTTCTCAAAGGGAAGCTAATTGATCTTGATCAAGACAGCATTAAGAAATGGTGCAAGATACTCAAAAAGCCCATTAAGGAAGCTAGCCTGGAGAAGGAAAACATCATCATCAAGGATATACAAGATGACTCATGTGTGGAATTGGACAAAGAAGAGAGTGATCCAGCAGGCCCCAAACATACTGAAGTTATAGATGAAGTATGGCCCGACACTACTCTTGACAAGAAATAGAATGAGGAAAGCCAAAATCTACCAAGTCCAATTCATATTAACTTGAGTAATGAAGAAGAGGTTACCAAACAAGATTTGACAATAAAAGGTAACATAACTGATGATATCAATGATGAATCATGGTTGGATAACATTATCAATGACAATACAGGAAAAGACCCTACAGAAGAAGTGAAAAAAGATGAAGACATCAATGCTGCACGGGGCAATACCAACAGATAGGATGCAACTATTGACACTACAAAGGTCAATACACCAACCAACATGAATGTTTTGATACAAGCAATTGATAATGAATCAAGTCAGGAGAAACCATCTAAGAAAGATGATGACATACCCAAAGACACGGGTAATGAAAAAAATAAAAATGCATCAGATACTCCAAAAGAGACAGATACAAAGATGAAAGAGGCAACTGAAACTCGGAAAGAGGTGTCTACTGAAAAAGAGAAAGAAGCAGATAATAAAAAACATGAAACATTGAGAAAAGATGAAGAAAAAGAAAAGAGTGAAGAAGTCAAGCTCGATGAAAGCATGAAAGAAAAGGAAGATAAATCTATTGATACACCCAAGGCCAATGAGGAGACATCTTCACAAAACTAACCGGTGAACTCAGGACAGAAGCAACAAGATGCTTCATCTTCTCGACCCTCACCCACATAAACCATCCAATCTCAAGGTCTACAAATAGTAGTGCACCAATCTACCAAACAACCAAAGAAGAAGAAGAAGGCAATGAAGAAAGATATCTTGGCAGTCACACTTGGTGAGGTAATTGAGATACCCAAGTGGGATGTATCCACTTTAGATACTAAAGCACTTCAAAATTTTGGAGTGATGTGTCAGAAAAAAGCAATTCAAGAGAAAATGAAAAAGGAAAATAGGGAAGCCCAAGCACTTGATAAAGCAAGGGACATTCTACATCAACTTGTTCTAGATATCAAAATTGAAGATAGTATATCAGTCATGGAACAAATAGCATTTCTTATCAATGCCATCACAAATCAAAATGTTGATGCAGAGAAGGCGATGGAAGAACAAGCAGAGATGAAGTATCAAGACAAACTAGTTGAGAAGATTAGCCAAGAAGTGGCAGAGAACAAGGTAAATCTATCTGAACTAGCAAGTGAATTAGAACCTATGATTGTTGAAGCTGTTACCTTAGTTCATAAATTGTGCACATCAGAAAATTTTGCAAAAGAAAATAGTGATAAGTTGTCACAACTAGATCCAGATCTAACAGCTAGTGCACTTAGTTTAACCTCTAATGTAAACACTATAAAGATGCATCATGAAAAGATCACAGAGGTAAACATACTATGACAAGAAATTTGGAATGCAGAGACACAATTTAGAAATGAGGTTACAGAGCTACAAGCTCATATTTTGCCAAACCTCACCACTCTACAACAACATATAACATATGCACAAAATCTAATCACAACCCTAGAAATGTCTGTGGTAGATAGTATATATGACATGCATGTGAATATATCACTTGAGAATATGGCTCTTGAGAATTTAAAGGAGTTATGAGAGAAAATGATGGAGGAAATCAAATCCTCACACTCTCACATTTTTGAAAAGCTTTAAGTACCTTTTCCCTCATTATCAAAAAAGGAGGAATGTAGACATATGTACAAATATAATCTAGTAGAAAAAGGAGGAATGTATACATATGTACAAAATACTATATGAGGATATGTATAATTTATGTACATCAAAGATAGTTATGTACATAAACTTACACTTACCGGCATATGCCTAGGGGGAGTCATTTCATGACTAAGGAAGAAGTATACACAGGTGTACATACTAATACATCAAGTATGTTGCACATATCAGTTTGTGATACTAATGCCAAAGGGGGAGATTGATGACATTAAGTTTTTCCATTAGTATACTTGAAGGGAAAAACATGATAAAGGTCATCAATATAAGCATAACCGGCGGACAACAAGGATACTTGACGAGATGAAAATGCCTATTGTAAAAATAAAAAGTATAGACTTGCCCGACGAACATTGAAAAGAGTCAAACCGATGACAATCATTACTGATGATATAGTATTGAGAATATCATCGACAGAGAAGAAAAAGCATACCCAATGAACAGTTCAACTAAGGGACACTGACAAAGTACAAAACCAACAGAGTTTATATAATAGCCCAACCATCAAAACCGACAGTCAGTTATAAAACCTGCAAAAAGTGGAGGTCCAACCACATAAAAAAATTTAGAGGTACTGATTCACCCTTCCCCTCTCAGTACATCATTCCAATAATTCCAACATCTTTACTGGTGGTGAGTCTACTTATTTTTTAGTCTCACTCCTTGTTCTTGACGCAGCTGTTACATTTGTAATATTTTCTTTCTTGGCTGGTGGTGCATCTGACTCAGTAGACTCAGAGTCACTTAATGCTTCACCTTTACCGACGGATGACTTCCCCTTGGTGACATCTTATTCCAATTGTTCATCATTTACCAAAAGTTCATTTTGAACAGTATTAATGATTTTGGTCTTCTTTTAGTCTATCTTCTTTACTACTACGCCAATCTTGATTCTAGACTTGGCTTCCTCATATGTGCCAAATCTACTAAATGATTTATCCACTGGTTCATTCAGTAAGGCTTCAATATCCTTTTATCATGATCAATGTTGATCTCATAGTCCAATGGTGGTAACCATGTTGTTCTCAGTACAACTAGTTTGATAAGTGTTGTATTGGTGTCCACTATGAAACATATGTCATCTCTACATTGTTCAAACAGTTGTGTAGGGATTCTCATTCTCTTTTTCATTCTATCCTTAAAAGTGGTGAAGTATGCATCCATTATAGATGTGAAGTTATCCCCTAGTGACTTAATGAGTTCACTAATCTGTGCAATTATTGGTCGGGTTGTGTCCCAAGTGACATTACTGACAGAGGGGAATAAATTATGAAAATAGAAGAATGTGCACATAAGGAGGGAACCGAACTTACATGAATTAGATCTAGCTAATCTAATTTTCCTCATGTTCTCTTCTAGTTGCTTAAGTAGTAGCTTGGATAAGTCCAGTTGAAGTCCCTTCTTCACAATCTTATAAGGAGTGTCAACTGCTCCACATGCTATGTTGTTCATTCTTCTAGATTGGAATATCTTGTACCCAATCACACATGCATTGAACTCATCTCGGGGTCGGTGATTTTATTGGGTTTCAATCCTCTTCCATCCCATTCTTCCTTAGTTAGTTTTAAACCTCAGGGCGAGAAGGATGTTTTAAGGCTTTAGCCTTCTTGGTTATTGGATAACTAGTTACAGCGTGAATCACATCCTTTCTGATCAATTTTGGTTCATCCAACCACATATTTCTATCATGTACCCAGCTAAGTATAATGTGTATCCATTTGGTCTTGAACTCTCTCGAGAATAGTAGGGCATTGGTAAACCCTTTCACCTTAATGTGCGCGTGTTCATCATTACGGTTTCCATCCTGGCATAGCTTCTGGCAAGCTTCCTGAATCTCAAGATCTTCAATCTCTACAACCTTGCAATGGATGTATGCACAAATATCTTCAACCAAAAAAACCTTAGGAGGGATGCTCGAGAATTCTCCCATGCCATCAGGTTGTGAAGAAACCTCAGGACAAAACTTATAATTAGGCTCCTCATGATTTGTGTTCTTAATCAGGTTGATCTTCTTGTCCTTTGTGTTCTTGATCTTTGAAACACGTGATGTGGTTTCCATTTTTCAAGAAATTAGGGCTTCTCCATAAATGAACTGTGTGCTCACTGAGTCTCGATACTCACTTGATCTTCACTGTTCATGCTCAGAACATGTCGGAGTAGCCTTTGAATCTTCTATGAATCATTTTTCAATCTTTTCGCTCTTAGTCACTTTTCTTTGCTCTACTATTTTCTCTCTTTTTTTGTGAATGAATGAGTTCTTTGATGCCCTATTTATAGAAAATAACCTAAGTGGTGCATTTAACACTTCAACTACCACTTGGTTGATGAAACAAAGATGCTCAAGTATCATACCAAAGTCTTCATCCTCAGTGAGTATGTAATGCTCGGTGTAGGTGACATCTTAGTTGTACTTTTCACATGTTCACTGATGGTGCTTGGTATGTAGTGAAGGCTTGATTTTCTCTCACTTGTTTATCGACGATGCTCAGTTTATATTGGCAACTTGGTTGTTTTTTATATGTACACCAACGATGCTCGGTATGTATTGACCGATGAGACTGGATTCACAAAATCATAACAAGTAATACCATAGTGCATCTCCATTCATGATAATTTGGCATATTATCAATGAATACTAGAACTTATGTAAAATATATCTTTGTATAGTGTAGTTCCATACTTACTTGTATTACTTAGGTGTGGATGGTGAAATCACCTAATCCATTAGATGAGGTGTCACCAACTGTAGTGCTTGGTCTAGCATTATCATTGATTGAAGCTTTGCTCCACATTTGATTTCTCATTCTCCTAATGTCTTTAATGGTATTACCATTTTCAAAAGTGCTTGTCTTTGTCACTTAGTCTCTGTAGTCCTTGCTTAGGTGACCGACCCTGTGATAGTGTAAGCATGCCATTCTAGAGTTAGTCCAATTTCTAGATCTTCTCATCCATTTCCTCATGCATTTAGTAGTTATATGTCCATATCTACCACATGCTGTGCAATTTACCCATGTGTTGTAATCCCAAACATATGATTTACCGACTCTTCTCAATTTATAAGTATTTTCTTGCTCTTTGGGTTTCCATACTTGCCTTTTCTTTTTCCTTCATTCATGGGATGTGTGGCCATCCATTTTTCAAGTAGGACATTATTTTTCCATGTAGGATTCCTTCTTTGGTTGGTTCACCTTAGATATGCATTCATGTGCTTTGTGTCCATGCTTGTTACAATTATAACAATTACCTATGAATGTAGAAGTGGATTTAGGAATACCTTTTTTTGGCAAGTAATCAATTTTGTGTAAATATGATTTACTTTTTTGTTGTCATTTATGGAAACACTTCTGGGTTTCAGACTGACTCTAGGAAAGATAAGTTTTGGTGATTCAAAAATTGACTAAGTGTAGAAGCAAAGATACAGAAGTGTTTTGGATGTCAAAGATTGAGATCGATGATTTAGGGCAAGTGAGCTTAAAGGAAGAAAATATGGGGTATGTATGACCTCAACCTAAGATCGATTGTGTTTTGGTTAAGTCTATGATGAGTTAGATAGAATTGAAGATAGACAGACTATAGAAGAACATCGAAATAGAATTGAAGATAGACAGAATCCAGACAATTGAAGTTGTATTTTGGTTGTTGATAACCTCCATGTCGACTATGAAAGAGTGTCGACTATGTATTTAGTGTTTACTATATTAAATGTATTTTGTATTGAAGGCCGACTTAAGTAATATTTGTAATATTCATATTGAGAGCCGACTTTGTAAAGTTGTGAGATATATATGTAAGATCTTTTTGATAAAGGTTGTGATTGCGTGGTAAGAGATTTTTTTTGCACAGTTGAATAAATTGTTGAAGTGAATAGCAGAGAAGAGAATGGAAGAAATCATTGAAGAACTATAAAGGAACTATCTAAGTACTAGTGTTTCTTTTTTTTTTTCATAACTGAGAACACTTTGTAACCTGAAATATATTGTAAGAGTTGTAAGCTCGGTTGGCCCCTAACAGGGTGTTGTGAACCTTTAACAAGTTTTTTATTCCTCTAACAAGGAAATTTAATATGTAATATTCAGCTCCTAATAGGGCTAGGTCTCCTTACAGGGAAATTATACTTTAGTGCATGCTTGTGGGTACCATCCCCATTGGGGTTTTCCCTTGGCCAGAGTTTCCTCGAAAACAAAATATGGTGTTATGATTATTATGTCATTTTCTTATGTTCTTTTCTTTACAGAAAGTTTATGGTTGATATTTAAATGGTTGAATAATTTAATTAAGTACTATAATATTGATTCACCCCCCTCTTAGTATTATCCAATCCTAACACCTTTAGCTTTGCTCCTACAAACATTTGATGTGTGGCCTAGTTTTCCACAGTGATTGCATGACTGTTTCTTTTCTCTTGGATTTGTATAGACATTCTTTTGATCAAATTGGTTTGATGATTCTCCATTCTCGGTATACCCTAAATTGGTATTGTTGTTGAGTCCTCTTTGTCCATTCATAAATTCATCCATTCTTTTTGTTCTTTCTTCAGCTTTCTTGATCATATCATTATGTTGTTGCTGAATCCTTACTTCATGTTTTAGTTTCTCAATTTCTTCTCTTAGTTCACCAATAGCTTCCAATTTCCCATTAAGTTCTATGTTCACTCGGTTGGCCTCATGACTCATAAGAACTATTTGATTGGTGATCTCATGGTGATGTTCATTTAGTCTCTGTATCTCAGTTTCTTTCTCTTGCAGTTTTTCAGTGATCTTCCTCCTGTCATCAATAGCTAACGTTCTTTCTTGTTCAGCTTGTCTTGCATTATTCATAACATCAATCATTCTTACCATCTATGTCTCTTGACCGATTTGTAGTACCTTCACCTATTCATTCAGATGTTGATTGATTTCATTCAGGCTTGTAATTCTTCCTTCAGATGTGTCAGATGTATTACCAGATGTAGATCTTGATGAATCAAATAAATCAGGTATCTCTTCTTCATGATAGTCAGTTTCATTATAGCAAGATTCCATAGCTTTTATCTCATTCAATAACTCTCTCATCTTCATTCTTGCTTCTTTGTATTGCTCAAAGAAAATTTGTATCTGCAACTTCTAATTCTCAATATTCTTATCAAGCTTATACCTTTCCATTGTATGATCTTTTCTCTCAAGTGATTAAACTTTTAAAATAAGAGATCTAGCTCTGATACCAATTGTTGGAATAATGGAATGGTGTGTACTGAGAGGGGAGGGGTGAATCAATACCCTTAAAACTTTTTATCACTTTAACCTTAGTAATCTTTACTTGCATTACCGACCATATCAATTTTCTACCTTATGCATGTAATATCATAACATAAATGTAAATGCATGTAAACAATCATAGAAACATTCATGAAACTTGTTAACACATGACACAAGAATTGGTAACACAAAAAACCCCTGTTAGAAGGTAAAAACTGCGGTGGGGATGAAACCCACAAAGCTTCACTATCTGCAGAATGGAAGGTGCCAGTTAAGGTTACAAGTGTGATCACTTATGATGATCTTACCCTATTAGGAGTAACATGTTAGACTTGTTAAGTCTATTTGGTTAGGAGATTTAACAACACTGTTAAGTGTCAACTCGATTAAGAGATTTACAATAAGACTATTAAGTCCACCTTCTTAAATGATTTCTTCTATTTGCTACAATTGTTAGAGAGTATTCAAAAATGCTTATGACCTGATAACTTGCAATATTGAATTTTTGAATATAGATACATTAAGTTCACAAAATTATGTATCACCTATAGTTATGGATAATACCTTTGTTCTTCTTGGTAGCCTGGTATCTAGTTCTTCATAACTGAATTCTTCCTTTTGTGTCCTTCTGCATGAAACTCTCTGTCTCATCCATATATGTCTTTGTGTGGCTACAATAATCATGTTCTTGATTGATTATACATCTATATATTTAAAGTCTTTGACCTAATTAGGTTTCACACTTTACAAGAAAAACTCTATGATCAAAGGTTTACAACTTGACCTTGATCTCCTAGTTTCCATGTTTACAATCAGTTAAACTGATTAAAACTATTACTTATGCTTTACTTGATCCTTAAGAAATGGTTTTACAGCTAAGCATAAAGCTAATTTGAAACTAAAGTGCTTTTAGCTGACGTGTATCTCAAATCCACTTTTCTCAGGAATAAAAATGTCTCTCGGTATACTCTTTGAACTATGTTCTTGGTTTACTCTTTGAACTGTCTGTCGGTGATAGTGCTTAGCAGTGTTCACTAATATCAGTGATCACTTTGCTTGTATGTTCTAGTGACCTCTATGCTTGTCTATTTCGGTGATCTCTGCTCTTGACTAAATGTTGTCACTCGATGATCATGTAACCGATAGTCCAAAAATTGTTTCCTTGTATACTAATGATAACTTATGATCCTTTAAGGATTATCAGATCTAAGGCGAAGATCAAGTGGTTAAATAGAATTATGAAAGTTCCAAGAAAAGTTACAAGTTTTGAGGTAAAAGTGAAATGGTTTATGGAGTTGAGAAATGTGAAGAAGATGATCAAATGATTGAGTGCAAAGGTGATGAACAATAACTGATAGAATGTTTGAAGGTGATAATTTGATGATCACCAAGCTGCAAAAGTTAATACAAGACATTAAATCAGTTAATGTATTGTATTTTCATTGATGCAAACTTGATATAGTTTGATTGATCATACACATATTGTCATAGACTTGAAGAGACCACAAAGATAAAGTTTATGTTATCGGTAAAAACATAAAAGTTTAGTGTACACCGAGTGATAGTAAACACCGATGGACAGTGCACACTGATAGACAAAGAACACCGAGCAGTTCATAGTGTATACTAAGTAGAGAAGTTTACAGTGAACACCGAGTAGAGAAGTTCACAGTGTAAACCAAGCAAGTGATTACCAAGTGAAACTGAAGCTGATGATCAAGCATAACTAAATTATTTGACCGAAACTAACTGGAGTTATAAAATGACAAAACTACTTAGCTGGAATAACTATATTTAGAGTTAACTAATTGATTGTTTTAATTTCATCAATCAGATAAGCTAAAGATAAGAAGGATATTTAAAGATATTTTTATTCACAGTCAACAAGGAGAGATTTGTGGAATAAAAAAAAAGTAGAGCTTTACGGAATAAAGAAAGCATGGTGAGATTTGTGAATCAAGAAAGTGATCTACGATGAAAACAAAAGGATTGAATGGTAAAATCATGTCTATATAAAGAGATAAGTAATTCATTATGAAAAGAGGAATGTTGAGTATATTTTCTATGTTGATAGAAGTCTTCATGCAGATCTGTTCATACAGGCTGAAGAACAGAGCCAAGAAATTCTGCAGACACCGAGCAATAGAAGCAAGAACATTCACCAAGAAGAAGGAAGAAAGAGGGGAGAAAAGGAACTGAAGAGCATATTGATCAGAGAGGTATTTTGTGGACTAACAATAGATCTAAAAATCTGAAAAATTAAGTTATATTTTGAACAGATAATTTACTGTATCAGTTTAACCATTGATTCAGAAAATGTCTTAACCTAGTGAGATTTAACCATCCTTATTGTATTGAGAATCTCAAGAGAATAAAAAGGTTTTCTTATTGATAAAATAATGAATGCTAGGTCAAAAGACAAACTGTTAGTTTTGAATCCTCTAACAAGGTCACACTTGAGAGTGTGTTTATAACCTTTAACAGGGTTGGCTCTTCACCGAGCTCACTTTAGAAGAGTGAAAATTTTGGGTTACCATGCCAAGTGGTTTTTCCCTTAACAAGGTTTGCATGTTAAAATATAAGTTTCAAATGTGTATATGGTTCATTGCTTTGATGTTTTTCTTTACACATTACTAAAACTGGATTGGTTGGTAAACACTAAGTTTAATTGTTGCTACTCGTTAAAGGCTAGAAAACGATAAACAATATATCTTACTGAGTAGTATATATTTGTGAAAGTTAATTAAGTCATACATATTGTAGGACTAAAAGATAACCGAAGGTATTATATTTTGGTTGGATATTTTTTGATTAATTTTTGAGGCCACTGATTCACCCCCCCTCCCTCTCATTTATTCTAACAATTGGTATCAGAGCTTTGGTGCTTGAAAGAAAAGTTTAAAGGGAATTAAGCTAAAGATCACAAGATGAGTAAATGGGATGTGCCTAAGTTGAAAAAAAGACAACTTTTCATCATGGAAAAGTAGGATACGACTCCATCTATCAGGTATAGGAAATGATGTTAAACAATACTTGGATACTGATTGTGTTGCACCTACTGGACATCTAGATAAGTACAAAGGTGTCATGGTTAGATTTGGAGATAAGCACCATCTTCAGCATGATAGCATTCCTTAGTATATTTGGGCTTGTAATCTGATCTAAAATTCTTGACTCTTGTAGATCAGTTGGATGCAAAATGGCCAACTTTGTTGCATGAAAAACATTTGAATGGTAGTTGTCCTTCATATTTTCCTTTACCTTTCCTTTCTTTCTTAGCAATCATAGCAATGATTTCTTCTAGTTCTATATCAACTTCTTCTTTCTCAATATCACTAGAGATTTTCAAGGATTTCTTACCATGGACTGAGGCTTTGAAACCTATTTCAATTTTAGGTTTTGTCTTCAATCTTGATATCTCAAACACTGAAATTTTGTTGATCAAGGTTTCTCTTTTAAAGTCTTTTGAAAATTGTATGGTTTCATCCAAGATGTTTATCTTGCTCTCATAATATGTTGTCAATGTAGTCATCATTTTGTCCATTGTGTCTTCCTCTAAAATTTCTCCACCATTGTTTATGATTCCTGAAATTGCTTCATTAATCCTCTGATTGTAAGCTCTGATGTTTTCTTCAGGTAGCATTTCTAAATTGTTGTATCTTTTCTTCCATGTCTTTCTACGCGCATTCTTGGCTTGGATGTCTCCTTCAAACATGTCTTCTAGGTATTTCCATATTGACTATGCTTTATCTGCCTTCTTAATATCAGAGAATTCACTGTCAGATAAGGCACTAATTAGGGCTTCTTTAGCAATTGCATTTTGGGTGAATACTTCCTTTTGTTTATTAGTAGAGTCTTCTTCTGCAAGATCTTTCAAAGTAGGAACATCAATTGCATGAGTAGAAACCTCATAGATCTCAAAACCAATGCACTATAGATGTGTTATCATTTTGTTCTTCTAGTCAAGATAATTTTCTCCATCAAACTTAAGACTCACTTTTCTAAAGTATGCCATATGATCTACTTTAATTTTTTAGGCTTTCTCTCTAAGGAACTTGGCTCTGATACCAATTTTAGGATTAGTCCCAAGAGATAACTAAGAGGGGGGGGGGGGGGGGGGGTGAATCAGTTATCTACTAGTTTTAATTATTTTCTTCAATTAAGTACAAAATAACATTAAACATAAATACAACAAGATAACACAGAATAGAACACCACAATTTTGGTTACGGGGAAACCAAATAGGTAAAAACCCCAGTGGGAATTAGAACCCACAAAGAACTGCACTAGAGTATAATGATCCCTATTAGAAGATCTTACAACTATTTTAGGAGTTGATCTTTATAATGTAATAAGTACAGTGACTTGGTTAAGGGTCGGACCCTGTTAGGATTCTTTTACAAATAACCCTGTTAGGGGTGAAGACACATTGTCCAAGAGCACACTACTAAATTGATGAAGGCTGCAACCTTCTGTAAAACATATATACACTATATCTAATAATTGAAGTATTTAAATAGACTTGATATCTTGATCAGTTCCAGTGAATTGTATACATTCTCTTCTTCTTCACATAGATCTTTAATTGATGAATGAAATAGCTTTACTATCCCAAAACAACCAGCATTCTGCTCTGTTCTTTTTCTGTCTCTTTTCTTATCATTCACACTTAGTGATCACAAATGAACTACTATATGTATCTTCTTCAAAAGATATGATCACGTCGGCTGTAGGAATCCCTTCAACACTTTTCTTGTCAGCTAAACTAAGCACGCAACATAATTAGAACTGCACAATGCAAAATGAACAAACGCATCGCCTCACATAGTCGGCTTCACAAAAATCACTCAAACTCACTTTTTAGATGAAACACATTTAGCACCTTTGGTTAATCATCTTTGACTCATAACTAAACATGAATCCAAAAATGCATATCCCAAAGATAGGCACAACTAAAGAATCAATAAAATTACCGTCGATTCTTTAAAAACAATCCTTTGAATCTGTGGCTGGTAAACAGATCAACATAACTCATCTATAACTAAATGTTTGAATCTATGTGTATGAACATGGTATAATAACTATGTCTTCAACATAAAAACAACTGTGCAAGGCTCCAACATATCCATACTAAAAATTGAATACAGTACACTGTTGTATACTATATGTTGTCATCAATGACAAACATACAGTCAACTATTTGCACATAGCAAATCTCCAACTCTTTCTTCTTCACTCTCTGATGCTGAATTTGAAGATGTGAAAACATGCACCTCTGTAAACAAAATGTGGGACAAACTCAAGCTAGTACATGAAGGAGACAAGAATGTGTTGATAGATAAAGTTGAAAGCCTAAGAGGAAATTTTGATGACCTAAGAATGAAAGGAGAGAACATCACTCAGTATAGTAGCAAAATCAAAGAAGTTGTTAATGCTATCCATGGAGTAGGAGGAGTACTTGAGGAATAAACAATGGTAAGTAAAATTTTGAGAACCTTACTGCCTATTTATGCTATTAGAGTATCTGCAATTCAAGAAATGAGAGCAGTAGAAAATAGAAATGTTACTCTTGATAGTTTGATTGGTAGACTTATTTCATTTAAGATGAACAACTATGACAACACTATCTTACCAACTATTGAGTCTGAATTCAAAAATTCTCTGAAAATAAGCAAATCTGGTAACAAACACACTATGAGAAATGATAGTGACAGTGATAGTGATGAACAAGAACTTCATGAACTTGAAACACTAATGGCTAGAAGATTACATAGAAGTAAAGGAAGATACAAAGGTAAATTACCATTGGTTTGTTTTAATTGCAAAGAAATTGGACATTTTGCTGCTAGATGCCCTAAAAAAAGAAAGGATAAAAGAAACAATGACATATCTTATGAAAAGAAGTTTTATAGAAGTGATGACCGAGACTAGAGATGAAACTGACACTCTGACAGAAGAGATAAATGAGATTACAAGGACAAAGGAAAAAAGTCTTGTTACCTGGTTGAAAGCAAAGCTAAAAATACTGACATTGATTCTGATGAAGATGTTGAGGTAGTATTTGTTGCTATGAAGGATGATTCAGAAGAAGAAGAAAAGTATGTTAAAACTGCACTCATATCTAAAGTTAGGAAAAATGATGTCTGGGTTATTGATAGTGGCATAGCTCACCACATGACTGGAGATAAAGAAAAGTTTGAAACTTTTGAATATTATAATGGTGGATCTGTAAGGATGGGTAATGACTCACTTTTCCTAGTTGAAGGAAAAGGAACCATCATGTTGAATAATCTGATCAGATGTGAAAATGCATATTGGGTAAAAGGACTTAACTATAATTTATTAAGTGTTTCATAGCTAAACAACATAGGACACCGAGTTGCATTTGAGAAAAAAAAGGCAAAGATCTATAATGGATCATGAAAGTTGATTGGTACTCATGAACAAATAAAAGGTAACCTATTATATCTTGATAATATTGAGACCACTTGTTTATTGGCTATAATTGAAGACATTTGGTTGTGGCATAAAAGGTTATGTCATGTAAATTTTGACAGCATGGTAAAGATAAGTAAGAAAATAAAAGTAAGAGGCTTACCGAGCATGTCAAAGCCTGACCATGTTATGTGCAAGAATTGTCAAAAAGGAAAAATGACAAAGTCTAGTTTCAAGAGAATAACCTACACATCTAATGCTATTCTAGAGTTAGTCCATACTAACTTATGTGGACCGATGAGAACAAAGAGCTATTATGGTGATAGATACTTCATTCTATTTGTTGATGACTATTCTAGGATGATGAATGTCATGTTCTTAAAAGAGAAATCTAAAGCATTTAAGATGTTCAAATGGTATAAATCTAAAGTTGAAAAAAAAATGGAAAAGAACTGAAATGTCTAAGATCAGATAGAGGAGGAGAATTTATTTCTGATGAATTCACTAACTTTTGTAATGAGCATGGAATTACAAGACATGTTTTTGCACCGAGAACACCACAACGAAATAGGATTGTTGAAAGAAGGAATAGATCAATTGTTGATTGTACCAGAACAATGATGATTGAGAAAGGTATCACACAAACATTATGGAGATAAGTTGTAAGTACTTATGTCTATACACTAAATCGAGTTCAATTGAAGAAAGACACCACTAAGACACCTTATGAGCTATGGTATGGATACACACCAAATGTGAGTTACTTTAGCATTTTTGGAAGTCAATGTCATATATTGAAAGATGATAGAAATGGGAAACTTGACTCTAAAAGTGATGAAGGAATATTTCGAGGATATTCTACCAAAAGAAAAGCTTATAAATGTCTTAACAAATGTTCTAACAAAATCATTGAAAGTGAAAATATTAAAGTGGATGAATTTGCTGAAAAAAATGATGAGGAAAGAAGGAAGGAACCAGAAGATTACAAAAGATTTGTCTATATTGAAGAACCTGACAACTTTCCCAAGCAACAGTACAATGCAACTGAGTGACAAAACAATACAACTGAGCAACAGGCTGCACACACCGAGAATAAAGAAGTTACTCACAATGATGAACCGAGTGATGAAGATCAAAATGAAGATAAAAATGAAGATCAAAGATTTGAAATTATACTTGCTAAGTATGTCAGAAGACACCATCCATAGGACCAGATCATTGGATACAATGGAGCTGGAATGAGATAAAGAAGTAAGTCACTTAACACTAGATGTTTGATTTGTGATTTTGAGCCTAAATATATTAATACTACACTTGAGAATCAAGAATGGATTAGTGCAATGAATGAAGAGATTGAACATATTGAGAAGAATAAAACATGGACATTAGTACCTAGACTGACTGACAAAAATGTCATTGGTACCAAATAGATTTTCATAAACAAACTTAATGAGAATGGAGAAGTCACAAGAAACAAAGCAAGATTGGTATACAAAGGGTATGCATAAGAAGAAAGTATTTAAAATGGAGAAACCTTTTCACCCATTGCTAGACTAGGAGTAAGAATTCTACTTCCTTATGTTGCTTTTAAAGGATTCAAGGTATACCAAATGGATGTAAAATATGCATTTCTAAATGGAATACTAGAAGAGGAGGTATACATTGAACAACCTGAAGGGTTTTTTGATCCTAACAAGAGGAACATGGCTTGTAGACTACACAAAGCCTTGTATGGATTGAAACAAGCACCAAGAGCATAGTATGAAAGACTTCACTCTTATCTCATTAGTATTGGATTTGTAAGAACAAGTGATAACAATAATCTGTATTTGAAAGGAGAAACTAATGATAAAGTTTTGATTGTTGAGATATTTGTTGATGATATCATATTTGGAGGTAATGATATGTTATAGTGAAATGAGAAAAGAATTTGAGATGTCAATGTTTGGAGAGATCAATTTTTTTCTTGGTCTACATATTCTACAACAAGATGAAGGCATTTATATTACACAATCAAAATAAATCAAATAAATTCTAAAGATATTCAAGATGGAAGACTCCAAAATAGTCAAAAAACCTATGGCAACTGGATGCAAATTGACAAAGGAAGACAAGACAACCGAGGTAAATCAAACCTTATATAGATATATGATTGGTAAACTTATCTATGTTGTACATACAAGACATGATATAGCACATACAGTTGGAATAGTTGCAAGCTTATCTACTAATCCCAAAGAATCACACATGACTACTGTAAAAATAATTCTAAGATATCTAAATTATACTGAAGACTATGGTTTGTGGTATAATAAAGAAGGCAAATTTGAGCTACAAGTTTATACCAATGTTGATTGGGCTAGAAACATAGGTGACATGAAGAGAATTACTTGAGGAGAATTATTTATGGGTGATACACTTGTCACATGGATAAGTAAAAAGCAAGGATGCATATCTCAGTCAACTGCAGAAGTAGTATATGTGGCTGTTGTTGCAAATTTCTCTAACATTGCATGGATCAAGAAATTGCTGAAAGGTATGAATGAGGATATTATTGAACACGTAATTATCTACTATTATAATACAAGTGCTATCAACATTTATAAAAACCATGTGATGCATGCTAAGACAAAGAATATAGCTATTAAGTATCACTACTTGAGGGGACAAGTACAAGATAAAGAGGTAATTCTGGAATATATACAATCCAAAGAACAATTAGCAGACATATTCACAAAACCTCTACCAAAAGATACATTTGAGTACCTGAGGAATAGACTAGGGGTTTGACCCTTGTCTACTGGTCACTAAGCTGACTTGGAGGTTGCATCAGCCTACACATTATCAGAGTAACAATCATGTTGATGCAAGCTGAGATATGGGCCAAAATAACACATCAGTCCACTAAAGAAATAGAAAGCTTCAAAGGGAGAATAATATTGTTGTCTACTACAGAGATGAATATTTTGTTTGGCACTGTTGTCAAAGGGAGAGAGATATTCAATGAAATATATATGTTGATGAGGGAGGGAAAATAACAGAAAGAGAAGAACACCCAAAGGAAGAGAAAGATTCCATGAAGTAACCATCCATCAAAGGGAGAGAATTAGAGAAAGTTAACACTGCATATCTATCTAAAAAAGGGAGAAGAGATTCTACAAGAAAGGGAGAGATAAAATCAGAAGTTGCTACATCTATCCATTGAAGGGAATGAAGAAAGGCAAAGCACACAAAAAGAATCAAATCTAAGCTAGAAGAGCTCACTGAGTGTGAGATATTTGAATTCTTTATAGAATAATAAGTTTGGTATGTTATGACATGTCTTATGCTACATATTTCATAGTATGTTGCCATCAATGCCAAAGGGAGAGATTGATGAACTATAACTGATTGAATTTTTGAAGATGATAAATTGATGATCACCGAGATGCAAAAGATAATGCAAGACATTAAATAAGTTAATGTATTGTATTGTCATTGATGTCAAATTTATATAGTCTAATTGATCATACACATATTGTCATAGAATTGAAGAGACCAAAGAGATAAAGTTTATGTTATTGTAAAAAATAAAAGTACAGTGTACACTGAGTGACAGTAAACACTGATGGATAGTGCACACCGGCAGATAGAGAACACTGAGCAGTTCACAATGTATACCAAGCAGAGAAGTTTATAGTGAACACTGAGCAGAGAAGTACACGGTGTAAACCGAGCAAGTGATTACCAAGTGGAATTGAATTTGATGCTCGAGCATAACTGAAGTCTTTGACCGAAACTAACTGGAGTTAGAAAATGACAAAACTACTTAGTTGGCAGAGCTATATTTAGAGTTAACTAATAGATCATTTTATTTTTATCAGTAAAATATGCTAAAGATAAGAAGGAGATTTAAAGCTAGTTTTATGCACAGTTAACAAGGACATATTTGTGGAATAAAACTAAAGCAGAGCTTTACAGAATAAAGAAATCATGGAGAGATTTTTGGATCAGGAAAGTGATCTATGATGAAAACAAAAAGATTGAATGGTGAAATCATGTATATATAAAGAGACAAGTAATTCATTATGAAAAGAGGAATGCTGAGTATATTTTGAGTAGATAGAAGTCTTCATGCAGATCTGATCATACAGGCGGAAGAACAGAGCCAATAAATTCTGCAGACACTGGGCAATATAAGCAAGAACATTCATCGAGAAAAAGGAAGAAAGAGGGGAGAAAAGGAACTAAAGAGAACATTGATTAAAGAGGTATTTTTTGGACTAACAATATATCTTAAAATCTGCAAAATTAAGTTGTATTTTGAATAGATCATTTATTGTATCAGTTTAACCATTGATTCAGAAAATCTCTTAACCGAGTGGGATTTAACCATCATTATTGTATTGAGATTCTCAAGAGAATCAAAATGTTTTCTTGTTGATAGCATAGTGATGCTAGGTCAAAAGAAAAACTGTTAGTTTTGAATCCTCTAACAAGGTCGCACTTAACAGTGTGTTTGTACCTTCTAATAGGGTTGGCTCTTCACCGAGATCACTTCAGAAGAGTGAAAAGTTTGTGTTACCATTTCCATTAACATGGTTTTCACGTTAAAATCTAAGTGTCAAATGTGTATATGGTTCATTTCTTTGATGTTTTTCTTTACACATTACTAAAACTAGATTGGTCGGTAAACACTAAGTTTAATTGTTGCTACTCGGTAAATGCTAGAAAGAGATAAATAGTTAATCTTATCGAGAAATATATATTTTTGAAAGTTAATTAAGTCATACATCTTGTAGGCCTGAAAGAGAACTGAAGGTATTATATTTTGGTTGGATCTTTTTGGATTAATTTTTGAGGCCACTGATTCACCCCCCCTCCCTCTCAGTTATTCTAACAAAAGGAAGGAAAATAAAATTAAGGAGATTAAGAGGTAAAAGTATGTCTATAAATGAGAATTACACATAGTGTAATGCTGCTGGCAAATTGAATAGAGAAGGAGAAGCTGAAGAACAACATTTATCGATTAGAATAGAGAAACATAGATTGAAGAATCTACAGTATGAGAAAGATATAATGGAGTATGTGATTACAGTATTCAATTGAGCATTAAGGATCGTATACAAGCAAAGGTAGTTTCTATATTTACAGATCAAATTTTATTTTTGCTTATTAATATTTGTAATAGAGAAATCTCTTAATCGAGTGGATTTAACCATCCTATTTGTAAAACCTAGACTCAGGTGACATTCCAAAAGAGTATTTAAAGACCTCTAACAAGGCCACTCCTAACAAGTGAAGATCTTAATAAATATGAGGTAAATCCTCTAATAGGGTCACAATTACCAAATGTGTTTGTAATCTTTAACGTGATAAGTTCTTAACTGAGCATACTTCACAAGGGTACATTTTTATTGTGGGTTACAATTCCTACAAATTTCTTTCCCAAATTGGGTTTCCTTGTTAAATCATGTGTCAACCAAGTTATATCTTATGTCTACATGGTTAAACTGATGTTGCTAAGTTTGAATTATTGATTTACATATATTAGATGTATTGTTTCTTATGTTATTTGGTGAATTGGTTATTTACTGTATTCAGTATTACCGATTGAAGGAGTGAGTTCAGTATTAAGTGTTTAAGTTTTGATTTGTCATATTCACCCTCCTCTCAGTGGGGACCAATAATTGGTATTAGAGCTTTGTTACTCTAAAGTGTTAAGTTTGAAAGGGCTTGAGTCAAGATCTAAAGATGTATAAGAGGGAAGCACCAAAGATGGATAGGGGTCATTTATCTACATGGAAAAGTAGAATGAGGTTGCATGTGTTAGGAGTAGGATAATATGGACTTCACTTTCTTGATAATGAATATGATGATCATATTTTTCCATTAGTATGCAAAGGAAACAATTTTGAACCGTCGGTAACATGATCACTGAAAGACAAGATCATAGTGCAACCTGACACAACAGTTTACAGAGGTCACCGAAACTAGTTTTCACCAACATAACAGGTTAAAATGTAAACTAACAACACACCCTATAGAGTAACCTGCTAGACAAAGTTCACAGAGGAACCTGATAGACAATTTTATAGTGAACACTGACAGTCAGTCTACAAGAGAAAACTGAGAAGCAAAATGTCTACAAAGACATCACCGAGGAAAGACAATAGAGAAACCCAAGCACCACTCTACTGAGAGACAAATTTAATTCTAAGAAATGTGGATCTGAGTTACACGTCACATAAAATACTTAAGTTTTATATCTAGCTTAAAGATTAGCTTTAAATCCATTTCTTGAGGGACACGTAAAGAACATGTAATTTTTTTAATCAGTCTAACTGATTGTAAACATGCAAACTAGGAGATCAAGGTCAAGTTGTAAACCTTTGATCATAGAGTTTTCATAGTTAAGCGTGAAAATTATTTAGGTCAAATTCAATGTATAAATAGATGTGTAATTAATCAGAACAAGATGATGTGATGATGATTGTAACCGAAGAGCACATCTAAGGATCATATACAGAGTTTTATACAGAAGGACATCAAAAGATGAAATCAGTTACAAAGAACGAGATTCAAGGATACTAAGCAGAACAGAGGGTAGGATCATCAGAAGTGATCAAACTTGTAAGACTTAATCGACACCTTACATTTTGAGGATAGTGAAGATTTGTGGATTTCATCCCCAACACAATTTTTACCTTCTAACAGGGTTTTTTTGTGTTACCAAATCTTGTGTCATGTGTCATTACAGTTCATGATTTTTTCTATGAATGTTTACATACAATTATTTTATGAATTGATATTACATGCATAAAGATAGAACATCAACTATGGTCGGTAATGCAAGGAATTGATTACTAAAGGATTAAGGTTAATTGATAAAAAATTTTAAGGGAACTGATTCACCCCTCCCCTCTCAGTACACACCATTCCATTATTCCAATAATTGGTATCAGATCTAGATCTCTTATTTGAAAAACTTTAAATACTTAAGAGAAAATATCATACAATGGAAAGGTATAAGCTAGACAAGAATATTGAGAATCAGAAGTTATAGATACAGATCTTCTATGAGAAATACAAAGAAGATAGAATCAAGATGAGAAGCTAATGGATGAAAGAAAGGTTATGGCATCTCGCTATAATGAAATAGACTATCGTGAAGAAGAGATATCTAATTTGTTTGAGTCAATAGGATCTACATCTAGCAATACATCAGACACATCTGAAGGAAGAATTACAAGTAGAGGTTTATACTGGAAATATTGATGCTATTGTTAACATTCCTCCTCCTAATAAAATTTCTCAATTACGCAGTTTACAAGGAAAAATTCAAGCTATTTGTCACTTTGTTTCAAACTTAGCCGATAGAACTGTTTCTTTCACTTCCTCACTTAGATAAGATACCATTTTTTCTTTGAATGATCAATTTAAAAAATCCTATGATAAATTTAAGGAGTATCTCACCAATCCTCCTAATCCTCCTATTTTGCAACCCGCTCAATTTGACAAACCCTTTTATTTGTATACTTCAGTTACTCCAAATGCGGTGAGTGCATTGTTGGCTCAACATAATAATGAAGGTAAGGAAAGACCAGTGTATTAAAATAGTCAGACTTTACTTGAGTATGAAACAAGATATACTGATTTGGAAATACAATGCTTGGATTTAGTTTATGCTTATCAAAAACTCAGGCATTACCTATTGAATGTTGAAGTAAATGTGATTGTTAAATTTGATCCTTTGAAACACCTTTTCTCTAAGACTGATCTCTCTGGTCGTCTTGAAAAGTGGGTGATGTTATTTATAGAGTTTGACCTTAATTTCATTTCTAAAAAATCAATTAAAGGACAAGCTTTAACTTATTATTTAGCTGAAGCTCCTTGTCCTCATTCTGATATATGCCTTCAATAGAATTCCCTGATGAGAATATTCTAGCTATTAAATAGGAGGATGTCTGATAATTATATTTTGATGGCTCTAGATGTAAGACAGGTTCTAGTGTTGGCATTATCTTGGTCCCTCCTACAAAGAAACCGATCCCTATGTCATATAAATTGACATTTCCTTGTACTAACAATATTGTGGAGTGTGAAGCTCTTATAGTTGGCTTGCGAGCAACTTCATCCCTTAATATTAATAACTTGGAAATTTATGAGGATTCACAATTGATTGTGGAACAAATCAAGGGAGGTTATCAAAATAAGAATGATAAAATGACACAATATAGAGATTTGTCTCTCGATATTCTTTCACAATTTTCCTATACAATTCAGACTTTACCTAGGAAAGATAATCGACATGCAGACACCATGGCAAGCATAGCTTCTTTGGTTTGTCTTGAGAATAATGATGAATAATTTGAATTCACTATACATACTTTTAAATACCCTGCAATGTCTAATAAGGTTACCTCTGATTCTTTCAATTTGCATTTGGATGAATGGTATTCTCATATCTTTCATTTTTTGAAAGATGGTACTTTTCTAAAATTAGTAACAAGGAACATGCGTAATCATATTAGGAATCTTGTAACATGTTATATCATTATAGGAGATACACTTTACAAATTCTCGTATAATGGTTTTCTATTAAGATGTCTTGGTAGAACCAAAATTCTGATAGCTTTAGCAGAAGCTCATTCTGGTTCTTGTGGGGGACATTTTGGTGGGAAGTCTTTAGTTAATAAGCTTGTTAGAATGGGATATTACTGGAAAATATGGAACAAGATTCTTTCATGTTTGTTAAGAAGTGTCCTCAGTGTCAGCAACATAGTAATTTGATTCATGCTCCTGGTCGTGAGCTTTGTAATCAAGTTGCTCCATGGCCTTTTAGTATTTGGGGTTTTGATATTATTCAAAAAATCTCACCGACTTCTTCTCAAGGATATACGTACATCCTGAGAAATACAGATTACTTTACAAAGTGGGTGAAAGCTATTCCTCTCCATTCTACTACTTCAGATGTTATTTATGATTTCATCCTTAATAATATTATAGCATGATTTGGTATGCCTTCAATGATAATTTTGGACAATGACACTTCTTTCAAAAATAAAGAAGTCACAAAATTATTGGAAAAATATCACATTCAACATAGATTTTCTACTCATTATCCTCAATCTAATGGTCAAGCTGAAGCATTGAATAAGATTATCAAAAAAATCTTAAGGAAAATGGTTAATAAGCATGTGAAAGATTGGCATACCTAAATTACCTATGCTTTATGGGCCTATAGGACTAGTGTTTGTATAACAACGAGTACTTCTCCTTATAATCTTGTCTACGGTACTGATGCTATTATGCTATTGGAATTAGAAATACCTTCTTTACGTGTTTCATTTCATGGGATATTCAACAAGGATACTTTTTGGGAACAACAATTAGAGGAATTGGAAATGTTGGATGAACAACGGATAAATGCTTTGGAACATATAAAGGCTTATCATAAATCACTTTAGAAACAATATAATCATAAGGTGATTGAATGATAATTCTCAGTAGGTGATTTAGTCTTGTATGAAAGCCAAAGAAATGTGAATGCTTTACCTGGTGAAAAAGGAAAGTTTATCCCTAATTGGCTTGGACCTTTTGTTGTAATTGAGGACTTTGGTTCAGGTGCTTATAAAATTGCTGATATGGATGGTATTCCTTTTAAGAAACCTAATAATATTATGCATCTCAAACATTATTATCTTTAATACATCATTCTTTCTTCGTGTATTTATGTATCCCTTTTTAAAAATTTATGTTTGTTTTATAAGTTATGTGATTTTAGCAGATCATATATAAATACATTCATACACATTTTCATTCTTTCTTTCTGTTAAGTTTTTTGTATTGATGAAAATATAGTAATCAATGACAGAACTAATTGTGCAAAGAAAGTGTTTCATATATATATAATTTTTTTTTGAGTTGGATACATATGTGGCACATGTTCCCTATCTATCAATCTTTGTATCTACACTCTGAGGGTTGATGGATCCCAGCTCTCTCTGGTCTATGATGTGAGGTTGGGGATCTTGGTATGGTAGTCCATGTGCGGCTCCTTGACATGCTATCCTCATATGTATGCTCCTAAGATCTATGTAGGTCAGCCATCAATTTCTCTTCTCTCTCTCTGCATAACCTTAGCTCTCACTGGACACATGCAAAGATGTCTCAATGCCTGTCGGGATCTCTGTGCCCAATGAGGGATTCTCGATCACTAGCTAGCATTCAGTAGGATATACATGTATCTTTCAAGACCTCAAATACAAATCTCCTCCACTTCGCTATGCTAGCTACATAATTCAAACATACTTATCTTTTAGTATTTATTTTCAAATATTCGGTTAAATATTCAAGTATAGTACATGTTTCATACCTGGATCTCCCTCCTGAGTGTCACCAATGGATCTAGATGATGGAGGCATAGAGTGACTACTCTCTTGATGCTTGCTATGTCTAGGTCTTAGAGGTGGTGTCTCTGTATGGGTGCATGGAGGTCATCGTGATCTCAGTGGTATGGTATGGACAAAAGGCTCATCTATACCGGTACCATCATCTGGGGGCATCATGTCTTCTCTCTCCTCTGCTTTGTCCTCCTTCATAAGATATCTATTGGAGGTAGACACCTCCTCACCTCTATTATCCTCCTCCTCCTCCTCTGGTACCACTATCTAGGTGTGTCCTCTCAGAAAGGCCTAGATCACCTCGTCATCAGGGAAGATGGTGTGGGTTCCCTACAAACTCCAGTATCTGATATAGTCCCTACTTTTTCCTGAATAGGACACATTAGGGGCTACCTATATATCCTCTCTCTCATCTATATCACTGTCCACAATATCTGCTACTAATGGTTGGTGTATAGCTTTGGGTCTCTGATAGTATCTATTCGGGTGTACATACCGACCCCCTGTGTAAGACCAAACTGTCTCGTCACTCTTCCATAGTAATACGACATTACTATATGACTGGTGTGACCCTCCAACAACTTATGCTTCTATGAGTGTCTTAGCTAGTGCCACGTATATGGCCATTCTTTCATCCGACAGTACAGTCTCCATATCACATCAATACATGGTACAGGGTCTAGGTGTACCCTCCAATAGAGGATATATCTGTGCTACCATACCTCTTCCAATGGGTACATTAGTAAAATTTAACCTATTTTTCGATGAGGATTAGTCAAATTTTTGAGACCCATTGGTCGAACCAATGACAAAAACTATCATCAAACTTTTCACGTCCCTTATTCGACAGGAAAAGCAATCGCTGAGATATCGACCTTCTTAGTGGTTGAATTATTGACTGAATCTTTGTCTAAAAAATCACTTGAAGCCAGAAGAATCGCAAATCAAACCTTTTATCTAGGCGACCAATGTTTGTCACAATTACGACCAACATTGGTCGGATTTAACGTCAAACACATAGCAATCTCATTGAAACGTCAAACACAATGTTTCTCCTTTGCGACCAAAGTTCATCAAAATTGACACCGATCACAGAGAATTCTCATCGAGCCTACTGATATTACAATGTCAAAAAAGTGACCAATACTAATTTTTGGTTTATATATATATATATATATATATATATATATATATATTATAGAATGAT
>MU228531.1:245306-268453 GCA_018584345.1 Thuja plicata | reverse complement strand
AACAATGGTTTCAACTAATTCTGACAAATTCCTTAGTCTTTGAATACCTCCAAATTCAGGGAACTATCCTATCCACCAATTGCCTTCTAAGAAACTTTGTTATTCCCTATTGCAACTGATTAACATATAATACTCTAATAATAGTCCCCAGTTATCTTTTATTTTTTGGTCTCAATCTTCTACAATCGCCACTTCACTGTCCAAATAGTGAGTGACCGATTCTATCCCAGCAACTTCAAACTAGTTCAACACAAACCCTAGGTGATCAAGCTAGATTCAAGTTTAATGGATTAGTTTGAAGTTGGGTGTTTGGAATAGTCACAGATGATTGGGAAAGTTTTTGTGGCCTTCTAATGTCTTTGCATGGTCGACTCCTTGACCTCTATCCACCACCGACTGTAGATTTTTGTTCCTTCTTTCTCCCACTGGCTAAACATGCTATACTCGATTAGCCTAGGGCATCAAACTTGAAGTGGTTTGGCAACCTCCACAGCTCTGAGTGTTGGATAAATTAAAACATATTTCCCTAATTTGATTTTCATCCAGTGGCATGGACAATCCAATGGTGAAAATACAAACTAGGTTGAAACAGATTAAATGAATTCGGGAGGACAGTGTGCATCAATGGATGTTAATTCATCTAACAGTTCGTGGCAGACTAATATAATGAAACACATAAACTATTTAAATGAATGAAAAATACTGAGGATGCATTGAAAATAATTTCACCACGAAGATGTATAAATGAATTTGCAGGGTTAATAAGATATTTTTTCATCACAAGAACGATAGTGCCACAAATAGAACAAGAGAAGACAAAAGGAACATACTCTGAACTGTGAATCTTTTGTATTCCAAATAGTGCTTCCCCAAATAGTGCTTCCTCCTTCGTGCTTCACCCTTGATCAAATTTTTTGTGCTTCCCCAAATAGTGCTTCCTCCTTTGTGCTTCGCCCTTGATCAAATTTGTCGTGCGTGGAATAATGAAATGTGAAACCTTTTTTTTTTAATTTATGCCCATGTTGGTCAAAATTTTGACCAACACGAGTATAGATTAAAAAAAATCAAACCTTTCCTTCTATAATCCAACCAAACAAAACCTTTTTATTTATTGGTCGCATTGTTTGGTCAAAAAATAAGGTCAAATGTACTAGTGGTAGGAAAAGGATCTCAGTGTGCTCGCATCTACCATCACTAGAACACCCTGTGGTCATGTACATGCATAGTTCTCAAACATCCAAACCTCTAACAAGGTGCATACTGTGAGATTCTCCCATTGGTATCTCACTAACTGACACAACTCATGGTAGAGATGGGATAGCATGTTGCGGCCCCATGCAAAGACATTCATGTCACTCTCCATCCTATGTATGAGATGAGTGAATGTTGCTGACAAGACTGTACCCATTGTGTTGGGTACTACAACCAAAGAGAGTATACATAGAATCACTCTCCATACCAAAGGTGTCGGGCCTGCTAAGATGGATGATAGACCAATCTAATCTACCTGGGTCCTCATCTATGGTACTCAACCTAAACAATACTCCCCATCTAAGAGGATCTCATCAGAACCCTACTGCACTCTCTGTCTAACAGGCTCACCTTAGACTGGAAGTTGTAGGATCCAGTATAAATCCTCTAGTATAATCATGATCTCTCCCAAGGGAAGATGGAAGGAACAAGTGTCCTCATCCCACCTCTCTACCATAGCTGATATTATGGATCAAAGGAGCCTCATCTGTGGTAGGAATGCTACCCAGTATAGTCCTACATCTCTCAATAGTTGTATCTCATTTTCATGTAGCTCAAACAAGTTCTCTCTGATAGTCAGCAGTGGCCCTCCAAAGGGGTGCTCTCAGAGATGGACAAGATCCTATTAGCACAAAAAACATCATATCAAAACTCTATTATCATACAACTATAAAACTCACTTGACCAGGTCAAGGTCAACCTTTTTGGGTCAAGGTTGACCTTATCCCCATAAATGATGAGACCTTCCTAGTTGATGTCAACCTTAAGGGGTCAAGGTCGACATAACTGGGTTAGGGTTGACCTTTAAGGGTCAAGGTGGACCTTACCTATGAAAACATGAATTTTATGAACACTAATATCAAAATGATGAACAAACCTCAGGAAGTGGTTGTCCGCTAGGCAGGCACTCTCTCAGGATCTCCATGCGAGTCGCTCGAAGTTCTCCTCTCTTCGGCATTTTGCTTCTTCTCCTAAACTCTATAAATGGTAAGAATGAGGAGGTAAGTGCTTTATTCTCTTATTTATAGCTAGAAATTAGGGTTTTATTAGGGTTTTGTTTGAATTTACTTAATTTAAATTTGAATTCTCCTTCATATGCATTTAGATAGACATTCACTCTTTTCAACATAACGTGAGTTTGGTAGCTCCATTTTTCAGTGTCGTTAGTGGCATTGGAATCTTGATTTAGATACCTAACTCCTTGAATCAGTTTAGGAAGGTTAGGAATCCTTATAACTAGTTTAGGAAAGGAATTTTCAATCAACTACATATCCAGTGTATAGGTGTATCCTTATCACCATATTTCACCTTTCAGAATTAGTAAGCCAAACTAGGGGGCATAAGGGGCTTTATGCACTTATCAAATTCATCCTATTAAGCCTTAGGTTCTCTATGTATTTTCATTATTCTTGTGTAATGCAAGTTGTGGGTACTAATGGTTTCTTGCAAGATCTCTATGTTGAGGACTTGGCTATATCATTTTTATTCCATGATGTTTTCTTACTTTAGCTTGCATATTCACATAGTGTCATATCTAAGCTAAAGTGGGGGCTAAATGTATCATCTTAAAATGGAAGAACTTCCATTTTGGGTAGGTTTAGCACCCTCATTTAATGCACTTGCATGTTAGATTTGCATTTAGGATGCATTTTCAATTGATTCTACATTTCTAAGCGAAATTAGGGTTAGGATATTATGGATTCTCCTTAGTTCCTTCTTCATGACTCTATTTTCTAGGTAGGACCTATGTATTGGTCCCCCTAATATTCATCACACTCCTTTTAGGCCTATGTGCCTCTTCTTAGCATTTAGATATGTTTTCTCACCTTCCTAGGTCCCTGCCTAACTTGGGAATCTCACAAACTTCTTAAGGTGACCTACCTGAAACCTCAGGTCAGGGTCGAGGTCAACTCTGACCTAGGTCAGGTTTGATGTTGACCTTGAGCTAGGTCAAGGTTGAGGTCAACCTTGACCTAGGTTAGGGTTAAGGTCTACCTTGACCTCTATTAGGTTTTGTTCCCCGCTTTTAGATCCGAATCATATCGGGGTCCTAAACTTAAGGATAGTTCCTCGGATCCGAATGCAGAAGTGTTCTCTCTGAAATTTGAATTAATGCATTCTCTCCTTAGTTGGTGATTGTCATTGGACCATGATTCGAGGTGAAATTTTAATTATGGATCCTTGCATTACCCTAGGAGGCTTCCCTTGAGATCTCTATATAAATACTCTCTTTTTCCTTCATTATTCATGAGACGATGATATGATGATGATGCAAAAATGCAAGAGGATGATATAGGAGGAAAAGATATGATGATGCCTTGATAAAAGAAAGCATTTTGTGGACAAACCATTGTGGATCATCATTGAAGAAAGAAAATAATTCTTTAAATCCTTCTTTCTTCATTGATCTACTACTTTCAACATTCAAGCATTCAAAGGATACAATCATGGGGTAGAAACTATAGATTGTGAGTTTGATAGGAGTAATTTAGCCTTGGGGGATTGGTATGCTTTCTTTATCATATTCAAATCTATGCATTTCTCTCTCATTTCAATTCATGCTAGGTTTTCTGGTGCAGAGGATAGGGTAGTGGGCTTCTTGACAAAATGGAGGGATTGAACATATAAGGAAAATACAAGGTTCAAAGACACCCTTCCCAAATAACTCAAAAGGATATTTCAACCCAAAACTTTGACTCAAGGTTTCTAAATCTGCAAGAAACTAAATTAAACCAAATTTGGAAGGAATCAATTGACTATGGATTCAAATTCTATGGGTTATGCACAAAGTGCTTGGAAATTGCTAGTAGGCCTAATTGCACTGTTTTAGGACAACAATGACCTTCCAGAGCCCATAACTCAAACAAATTCTGAATGAATTGGCAAACAAATTATGTTTTTGGATACCCTTTATCAATTTTTACAACATATATAAAGAAAGAGGTAGGTTGTTTTCGACCATACCCTGCTGTTACAACATTGGGACCCCAAAAATGCATTAAAAAGGGCACTTTTACAAAGGAGCTATATCATAAAATTAACCAAAAGACTCCAACTCTTGTAAAGTGGTTAATTATGTCTTAAAAAAGTTAAATCTAAAAGGAATTAGTCTCAGACCCTTGGGAACATCAAAAGACCCAAATTAGGCTTCCCAAACCCTCCAAAACTAGGGCTTCTTCAATCTAAACTCTCCAAGAAAAATATCAACCAAAAAAAGGTTGATTCTCCATCCTTTCAACATAACTAAGTGCTTACTAACATAAAATGTACCCCTTATGAGGCCCAATCTGCTGCTGCTATAGCATTCCAAGCACTTCCACACTCCTTAACCCTGCAACAAACACCAAATGGAGATCTCCTACAACATCTAATGGATTTTATTGTATATTTAGTGTTAGATATCTATAATACAAATTTTTTATTCATCCCCAAGTCACAGTGATTACAAAAATGGGATGAATCTCATTCCATGCCTCTAAAACAATGCAAAACTATGCTCTATTAAAGTACAATCAAATACTTTCAAAGAAAACTCAATATAAATGGATTGAAATGGATTTACAAAAGTTTTGAAACACACATAAATGTATACAAAATGAACTAGATCCACTGAAAAATTCAAAAGATCAATGAAATTGCAAAAATTAACTCTTTATTGCTTCAAACTAGAGAAATATGTACATTCTCCATTCCACCTGTATTGTCCTTTTCCATGCTCTTTTCAGATCATATACAAATGCCTCCCAACTAATTTAACCAATTCCCATTGGTTATTTGGGATTCCAAATTCATTTACATGCTTAATTCCATTTTCCCTCCTAAACTAAGTAACCGTTAAGATTCAAATATTTGAATTCTTAACTTACATAATTTTGAAAATTTAAGCATTATAACTTATAAAAATTATTAAATCTTGTTCCTAGGGTCTAATTAAATCTCTTAAACACTTCTAAACCCTACTTAGACCCTTTGGGCACTATTGACCCAATTTACAATATTTTTGAAGTCCTAGCCCTCTACCTGGACAAATAGGACTTGACAACATTTCATTGCATTCTTTATTACAAATTGTCATTATTGGTTCTAATACACCCCAATTTACATTTAGGGATGAATTTGAACCTCTACCTTTGATTGGATCCATGGTGACCTTAGGTGACTTCATAGGTGCTCATGCACCAGTTTCAATCTAGAGGATTAGATCTTGGCATTGCACATTCAAAGCTCTTCCTACGAGAAACACACATACATTCTATTACATTTGGCTATTCGTGGAGGTGGAAAACACCTAAATGGGGGTTTGACTAAGGAAAAATCCTATATAGCCACCCCCAAAAAACCCTTTTCTAGATATCTACAGTCATTGTTTCCAGAGATTTGGATACCCTTTTCAACAAACTCTCAGGATCCCGAAACATATTTTCTGTCAGAGCTGTGCAGGTCAAGGTTGACATTCTGGGTCAAAATCTGTTAGTAATAACTAAGAGGGGGGGTGAATCAGTGGCCTCAAAAATATTCCAATAATCAACCCTTAAAACTTAGTACCACAATATTATACCTCTAGTTATCTCTAGTCCTATAAGATGAATGCCTCGAAATAATTTTATCAAATTACTACCGCTCAAAATGCTTTGTAAACCCTTCTATTGTATGTTTACCAAATAGAAGTTTGTTAATTTACCAAAAGATAGTAAATTATCTAGAGTATACCGATCGATCAAATTAAGTTAAGCGTAATGCAAAATAGTAAAGTAATGACTCATAAACACATTGACACATGGATTTTTAACATGGAAACCCTATTAAGGGAAAAAACCACTTGGGACCGGTAACCCAAAATTTTCACTCTTCTGAAGTGAGCTCAATGAAGAGCCAACCCTGTTAAAGGTTACAAACACACTTTTAGGTGTGACCTTGTTAGAGGATTTAAAAGTTTAGTCTGTCACTTGATATCGGGCATCTCTATGCTACCATCTTTGATCAAACACTCACTTGGACTGTCAATTGCTATCTGGCATCTCATGCTATCTTCATGATCAAAATTTTTGATACTCCTTGGGATGTATCTCAATATAGAAAGAATCTTTAAATCTCGCTCAGTTAAGAGAGTTTCTGAATCAATGGTTAAACTAAAACAATATGATTTATTCACATATACAACTTATACTTGCAGATGTTTAGATCTATTGTAATCTCATAAAACTATTCTGATCAATATAACTCTATTTATACCTTTTCTCAACTTTGATTCTGCTCGGTGATGTTGTGCTCTGTTTCTCAGTGTCCATAGAAAACTTTATGTCTTTCTTCAACTTGTTGATCAGGACTGTAAGAAGTTTCTCTTCATCAATTTCTCTTTAGCATCCTCTTTTCATTCATTCACCCACACCACACCCATTCGTAATGAATTGAGTTGTCTCTTTTATAGACATGATATCAATGTTGTTAGGTTCTTGATCTTCTTGATCTTGGCGTGATCCATAATTCTCACCAATTAGATTTAAAGAAAAACTCATCTTTTATCTCACTGAGATCTTCTTGCCAACTGGACAAAAAAACTTTAAATCCATTACTTATTTATGGCTTATCTTGTCAATGAAAACAATGATAACTACCATTTAAGTCTATATTTAGCTTTTCCAACTAGATATTTTGTCATTTCTGAACTCAAGTTAATTTCAGTGTTTAACTCTTTGATAGTGTCGATCAACACTCCAGTTCTCCTCAGGCTTCTCCGTCGGTTTACACTATGTTTCTGGCAGTCAGGTATGCTTGTGATTCTACTCATCAGTAATGCTCATCAATGTTCTTTCTTGGGGATCACTGTGACTTGACTGTCGATGATCTCTATCCGTTGGGTTACACGAACCGTCGGTGTTTGTAGTCACATTGCGAATACTTGTCTTTTATGCATTATAGAAAGCATAATATTTTTCTCTTTTATTCTTTGAAGTCTTTGACACTTTGATTATAACCAATTATATTATATCAATTTGACATCAATGACAATACAATCCATTAACTGATTTAATGTCTTGCATTATCCTTTTGCATTTCGGTGATCAACTTAACATCTTCAAACATTCAATCAGTTACATGTCATCAATCTCTCCCTTTGACATTGATGGCAACATACTACATTATCATTCTATACTATCACTAATACAATATGAAATATACAGTTTCATCAATCTTTCCTAATGTAACTATTAAAAATGTCTAGCTCTCGGTAAGCTCAAAAATTGATTGGATTTGTTTCATGCAGAGTGGTTGTCTTCAATCTTCAATCCCTTCTCTGGATAGATGTATCATCTGATATCTCTATTTTGATATGTGCTCTGCCTTGACTTTTCTTCTTCTTGATAATCTCTTTTTCCTTTGACAACAATCTTTCTCTTTGTCTGAACTCTCTCCCTTTATTATTTCTCTCCCTTAGATGGATATTTCATATGTAATCAATTTCTCTCCCTTAGAATATTGATTAACTCTTCCTTTCTAATTCTCAAGGACTTCTTTTTATGGATAATGATATAATCTTTCCCTTTATCATATCTCTCATTTATGTGATATGGAATCATCTCTCCTTTTGATAATGAGATCATCTCTCCCTTTGTATGATAAAGCAAATCTCCCTGATGATAATTCTCCCTTATGATAATGAGATATTTCTCTCCCTTTGACAACAATGCCAAACAAAAATACTTATCTTTATTTTATCGTATATATCATGTTCCATCCCTTTGCATAATATATTCCTTGAATTTCCCTATCCATTAGTAATACAAAGTTCTAATTTTTAGTGCAGATATATACCTTTCTATGTACAGATATATCTTTTGTTGTTTATCTCAGTGCTTGCATCAACATGACTAATCTTCGGATTTGGTATAGGCTGATGTAACCTCCTAGTCAGATTACTGACCGATAGACAAGGGTTTAACCCCTAGTCTCTGTCTTAGGTACTCAAAAATATCCTTTGGTAATGGCTTGGTGAATATGTCAGCTAACTATTCCTTTGATTGAACATATTCCAGTTTCACTTCTTTTGCTTGCACTTGTTCTCTTAGACAGTGATACTTGATAGCAATATGCTTAGTCTTAGCATGCATGATTGGATTCTTATAAATGTTTATTGCACTAGTGTTATCACAATAGATAATTACTGGTTCAAGGATCCTTATATACATACCTTCCAAAAATTGTTTGATCCATGTAATATTGGAGCAATTTGCAGCAGCAGCCACATACTCTGCTTTTGCAGTAGACTAAGAGATGCATCCTTGCTTCTTGCTAATCCATATGATAAGTCTGTTACCCATGAAGAATGCTCCTCCAGTTGTTCTCTTTTCGTCATCACTATTTCCAGCCCAATCAGCATCTGTATAGACCTGTAGCTCAAATTTTCCTTCTCTTTTGTACCATAAGCCATAGTCTTTGGTGTTCTTCAAATATCTTAGAATTCTTTTGACAGCAATCATATGTGATTCTTTGGGGTTAAGAGAGAATCTTGCAACTATCTCTACTGCATGTGCTATATCTAGTCTGGTGTGAACAATATACATTAGTTTGTCAATCATTAATCTATATAAGGTTTGGTTTACCTTATTTGTCTTGTCTTCTTTTGTCAGCTTGCATCCTATAGCCATAGGTGTTCCAACTGGTTTGGAATCTTCCATCTTGAATATCTTTAGCACTTCCTTGATGTATTTGGACTAAATAATGTATATGCCTACATCTTGTTGAAGAATCTGTACACCAATAAAGAATTTGATTTCCCCAAACATAGACATTTCAAATTCCTTGCTCATTTCATTAGCAAAGGATTTGCATAACAATTCATTTCCCCCAAAAATGATATCATCAACAAAAATTTCAGCAATCAGAATATTACCATCAGTATCTTCTTTTAAGTATAGATTATTATTTTCACTTGTTCTAAAAAAATTTATGCTAATGAGATATGAGTGAAGTCTTTCATACCAGGCTCTTGGTGCTTATTTCAATCCATACAAGGCTTTATGTACTCTAAATACCATGTTTCTCTTGTCTAGATCAACAAACCCTTCTGTTTGTTCAATGTTTACCTCTTCTTCTAATATTCCATTTAGGAATGTAGATTTGACATCCATTTGGTATACCTTGAATCCTTTAAATGCAGCATAAGAAAGTAATATTTTAACTCCTTCTAGTCTAGCAATGGGTGCAAAGGTTTCTCCATAATAAATACCTTCTTCTTGTGCATATCCCTTGCATACTAATCTTGCTTTGTTTCTAGTGACTTCTCCATTCTCATTTAGCTTGTTTCTGAATATCCATTTGGTACCGATGATATTCTTGTCATTTGGTCTTGGTACTAGTGCCCATGTATTGTTCTTCTCAATCTTCTCTATTTCTTCATTCATAGCATTGACCCATTCTTCATTGTCAAGTGCATTATTAACAGATTTAGGCTCAAAATCACAAAGTAAACATCTATTGTTAAGTGACTTGCTTCTTGTTCTTGTTCTAGCCTTCTTGTCTTATATGATTTGATTTTGTGGATGATGTCTTATGACATACTTGGCAAGTTTCAGTTCAACTCTGTGTTCATTATTCTGATTATCTTCTTCACCTTCATTTTCATCTCCACTATTCAGAACATCATCTTGAGGATTATCCTGATTGTCGGTAATTGCAGCCTAATGCTCAAGTGCAATATTCTGATGCTTGCGAGTGACACACTATTGCTTGGGTAGAGTTTTGAGTTCTATATAAATAAACCTGTTGTAGTCCTCTGGTTCCTTTTTTCTTTCCTTATCATTCTTTTCGGTAAATTCATCTATTTTCACATTTTCACTTTCAATGATTTTTTTAGATGACTTGTTAAGACATTTATAAGCCTTTCTTTTGGTTGAGTACCCTAGAAATATACCTTCTTCACTTTTGCAGTTAAGTTTTCCATTTCTATCATCCTTCAATATATAACATTGACTACCAAAAATTTTGAAGTAACTTACAATGGGTGTATGACCATACCAAAGCTCATAGGGTGTCTTCTTTGTGTCCTTCTTCATTTGTACTTTGTTTAGTGTATAGACAACAGTACTGACAGATTCCCTCCAAAAATTTTGATTAATGCTTTTCTCAATCATCAATGTTCTTGCATAGTCAATAGTTGATATGTTTCTCCTCTCAACAATTCCATTTTGTTGTGGTATCCTTGGTGCAGAAACCTATCTTTTAATTCCATGCTCATTGAAATAGTCAGTGAATTCTTCTGACGTAAATTCCCCTCTTCTATCTGACCTTAAGAATTTCAATTTCTTTTCACTTTGTTTTTCTACCATTTCTTTATACCATTTAAACATCTTAAATGCTTCTGATTTATCTTTTAAAAACATGACTATCATCATTCTAGAAAAATTATCAACAAAGAGAATAAAATACCTATCTCTATAGTAGCTCTTTGTCCTCATGGGTCCACACAGATATGTATGGACTAATTCTAGAAAATCAGTAGATGTATGGGTTTTACTCTTGAAACTAGACTTTGTCATCTTACCTTTTTGACAATTCTTGCATTTGATATGCTCAAGCTTAGTCATTGTCAGTAAGCCTCTGACATTCCTTTAGTTTCTTATCTTTATCATGTTGTAAAAGTTCACATGACACAATCTTTTGTGCCACAACCATATGTCTTCATTTGTAGCAATCAAACAAGTGGTGTTAGTGTCATCAAGATAGAAAAGGTTACCTTTTGTCTTCTCACTAGTACCAATCAACCTTCTTGATTCACTGAAGATATTTTCGTTTTTTATTTTCAAATGCTACTCTGTGACCTGAATTGTTCAACTGTGAAACACTTAACAAATTGTAATTCAGTCCTTCAACCCAGAAAGCATTTTCACATTTTATGAGGTTATTCAACATTATGGTTCCTTTACCTTCAATTGGACAAGGTGTATCATTTCCCATTCTTACTGAACCACCATTATAGTATTTAAAAGTCTCAAACTTTTGTTTATCACAGGTCATATGGTGAGTGTAGCCACTATCTATGATCCAGATATCATTCTTACTAACTTTAGATATGAGTGTAGTTTCTACATACCTTTCTTCATCTTCATTCGAATCATCCTTCATGGCTACAAATACCATCTCGATGTCTTCTTTTGATTCGGTGTCAGTGTCATCAGCTCTGTTCTCAGCTAGGTAACAAGCTTTCTTCCCTTTGTCCTTGTAGTCTCGGATATCTCTCTTGTCATATTTTTGGTTGCTTTGGTAATCTCTATTATCACCTTTATCAAACTTCTTCTCATATGATCTGTCATTTCCTCTATCATCTTTTCTTCATTTTGGGCATCTTGCAGCAAAGTGTCCAACCTCTTTACAATTGAAACATACAAGTGGTAATTTACCTTTGTATCTGTCTTTGCCTCTCTAGAATCTTCTAGCCATAAGTGCTTCAATTTCATCAAGTCCTTGATCCTCATTATCACTGTCACTATGATTTCTAACAGCATGTCTATGACTTGAGTTACTTATTTTTAGAGAAGATTTGAATGCAGATTCTATAGATGGTAAGATACTATTGTTAAAGTTATTCATCTCAAATGAAATTAGTCTACCAATCAGACTATCTAGAGTAACTGTATTTTTTTCTACTACTCTCATTTCTTGAATAAAAGAAACTCCAATAGCATAAATAGGCAGTAAGGTTCTTAAGATTTTTCTTACCACTGTCTCCTCTTCAAGTACACCTCCAACTCCTCAGATAGCATATACTACATCTTTGATTCTATAGCTATACTGAGTAATATTTTCTCCTTCTTTCATCCTTAGATCATCAAACCTCCCTCTTAGGCTTTATGCCTTTGCTCTGAGTACATTGGCATCTCCTCCATGTACAAGCTTCAACTTATCCCACATTTTCTTTGCAGAGGTGCAGGTTTTGACATCTTCAAACTCAGCATCGGAGAGTGATGATGCAAGTTCTATCATCATGCAGTTATGCTCATGCTTTACTCTTAATTTCTCAAGAGTGTGAGTTCCTATAGGTAGCACATATTCAGTATCTAAGTATTGAACAATATCATTTCCAATACCCGATAGGTAGAGTCTTATTCTTCTTTTCCATGATGCAAAGTTGTCTTTATTCAACTTGGGCACATCTCGTTTGTTCATCTTGTGATCTTTTTCTTGAGCTGTTAAACTCCCTTTCTAAGAACACAAGCTCTAATGCCAATTTTTAGTAATAACTGAGAGAGGGGGATGAATCAGTGGCCTCAAAAATATTCCAATAATCAACCCTTAAAAATTAGTACCACAATACTATACCTCTAGTTATCTTCAGTCCTATAAGATGAATGCCTCCTAATACTTTTATCAAATTACTACTGCTCAAAATTCTTTGTAAAACCTTCTACTGTATGTTTACCAAATAGCAATCTATTAATTTACTGAAAGAAAGTAAATTATCTAGAGTCTATCGATCAATCCAATTAAGTTAAGTGTAATTCAAAACACTAAAGCAATGACTCATAAACACATTGACACATGGATTTTTAACGTGGAAACCCTGTTAAGGGAAAAAAACTGCCTGGGACCATTAACCCAAAACTTTCACTCTTCTGAAGTGAGCTCGGTGAAGAGCCAACCCTGTTAAAGGTTACAAACACACTGTTAGGTGTGACCTTGTTAGAGGATTTAAAAGTTTAGTCTGTCACTTGATATCAGGCATCTCTATACTACCATCTTTGATCAAACACTCACTTGGCCTGTCAATTGGTATCTGGTTTCTCATGCTATCTTCATGATCAAAATTTTTGATACTCCTTGGGATGTATCTCAATATAGAAAGGATATTTAAATCTCACTCGGTTAAGAGACTTTTTGAATCAATGGTTAAACTAAAAGAGTATGATTTGTTCACATATACAACTCATACTTGCATATTTTTAGATCTATTGTAATCTCATAAAAATATTTTGATCAATATAACTCTATTTATACCATTTCTCCACTTTGATTATGCTCAGTGATGTTGTTCTCTGTTGCTCGATGTCTACAGAAAACTTTATCTCTTTCTTTAGCTTGTTGATCATGACTGTATGAAGTTGCTCTTCATTAGTTTCTCTTCAGCATCCTCTTTTCATTCATTCACCCACACCACACCCATTCGTAATGAATTGAGTTGTCTATTTTATAGACATGATATCACCATTATTAGGTTCTTGATCTTCTTGATCTTGGCGTGATCCACAATTCTTGCCAATCAGATTTAAAGAAAAACTCTTGTTTTATCTTGCTGAGATCTTCTTGCCAAATAGACAAAACAGCTTTAAATCCATTATTATCTCTGGCTTATCTTGTCGATGAAAACAATGATAACTACTAGTTAAGTCTATATTTATCTCTTCTAGCTACATATTTTTTCATTTCTAAACTCAAGTTAATTTTGGTGTTTAACTCTTTGATAGCGTCGGTCAACACTCTAGTTCTCCTTGGGCTTCTCCATTGGTTTACACTATGTTTTTGGCCATCAGGTATGCTTGTGATTATAGTCATTGGTAATGCTCGTTGATGTTCTTTCTCGGGCATCACTATGACTTGACTTTCAGTCATCTCTATCTGTTGGGTTACACTGACCGTCGGTATTTGTAGTCACATTAAGAATACTTGTCTTTTATGCATTACAAAAAGCATATTCTTTTTCTCTTTGATCCTCTGAAGTCTTTGACACTTTTATTATAACCAATTAGATTGTATCAAGTTGACATCAATGACAATATAATCCATTAACTGATTTAATGTCTTTCATTATCCTTTTGCATTTTGATGATCAACTTAACATCTTCAAATAATTAATCAATTACATGTCATCAGAATCGACAATCTATTTTGGGTCAGAATTGACTTTTTGTTTTGGGTCAGAATTGACATTCTTTTTTGGGTCAGAATCGACCTAAGCTAGATCCAGAAAATATTTTTGGGTTTTCTCCATCTTTGTGTCTCTATTCAAGACCTGGTTGTAGATATTTCATAAACCTGACACAGGCATAAGAAATTAGGTATTTCCATATCTGCTATGATATGAGGTATGTATTTTACTCCATTATTCTTTGCAAACATTTCTAGATTTACATTCCTTATCATTGCAATTAAATGTAAGTGGTTAAATATGGCATAGGGTCTCTTTTATGTGTAAACCTCCACTGTTCAAAACCCTATCTAAATACCTTCCATTTTTACCCTTTACAGTTAGTAAAATGAGAGGCTCACTTTTCAAATAACCCAGGGTATCTTATCCAAGAGCATCTTGGGTTCATTGCAATCTTGCATCAACCAAAAACATCTGAGTTTTTTTTGTTCCTGGTCACCAATTACTTTTTTTCTGTCATGGTAAATTTATACAGATCCTTGGCGGTTGCAGACATAGATTCATGTTCTACAGATCACTAGGAATCCTTTCCTATGATTGCAACTCATTTGGAGTATTGTTCCTTAAGTTATGCTAGATTTTTTGGTTTTGTTTAGAATGTGTTCTTCATGTTCTTGAACCGGTCAGTGTTTGGATCCTTGGTTGGATTTCCTTGATCAGTGGTGCTGATAGCTCATTTTCGTATGTAGATATGTGTTTATCCAACTTTTTTGTATGATCTCTCATCCTTATTTATTTGTTGGTTAAAGATCTTTGATCGAAGGTCAACTGGAGTTAGTTGGTGACATGTTTTGTTTTTCTTGTAAAATGTAATCTTGAGGCCGACCTGTTAGGCCACGGTCATGTATTTAGGTTGGATCTTGGTCCTTGTTTTGGGGACAAAATCCAGAGATCAAAAGCAAGAAGTTAGGGTTTTGAAGATTGTTGTTTACAGTCATAGGTTGAAAGGATAATTAAGTTTCTTTATAATAAGTCCCTGGCATTTTGAGCTAGTCAAGTTGACTTCTATGCAGATCTCTCTAATTGTTTTACCTATTAATGAAAGGGTTTCATGTGTGTTCCATACTCTAAATCTATGTATTTTCTTCTTGAAATCTTCAAGTTTTTGTTGTGTAACACTTGCTACAAGGTTGAATAGATCATGTCCTTGGACCCTCTTACCTTGGCTACATCAATTATCCACTATTGAATTAGAGTATATTGCAGCATCCTCGTGTTGGACTCAGGTGTTATGGATGAAACACATATTGCAAGATATAGGAATCAGTTTTCATGGACCAAATCCTATCATGTGTGATAATACCAGTGCGATAAGTATGTCAAATAATCCAATAATTTATTGCACAAAAAAACACATTGACATTAGATATCACTTCATTAGATAAAATTTGGAAGGTGCAGTAAATCTCGAGTATGTACCCAAAAGGAGCGAATTGCACACATATTCACCAAACCTTTGTGCAAAGATACTTTTGAGTATCTCAGAGGGAAGTTGGGGGTTATGCCCCTTCCTAGTATTCACTAGATGCACTAGTGCGTGCATTGATCGAGTACTTTCCATAGCTATATCTTTTTGGATAGGTGCTTGGAGGCTTCCTCTCAAGGGGAGCATAGTATTTTAGAAAGGGGAAGTTTTTCCTAGTCCTTTTTTCATTGTTGTCAAAGGGGGAGAAGTTTCCTAGTTGTTTCTGTAATTTTTTTCATTGATGAATGTTGTCGTGAATAAAAAAGGGGGAGATTGTTAGAATGTGAAGTTGATGATTTCCAATGGTGTTGTCATTAATGGTTTTCATTGATGTCAACATAATCGTATCTTAGTTTTTGTTGTATTGGTTACTACATTTTTGGCATAGTGTTGCATCGGTTGTTGTGTACCGACAAATTTTTGTATCAGTTGGAGTGTTTGGTGTACCAGTTGGAGTGTTTGGTGTGTTCACCAAAATCTTGTGATCCCTAGAATCTGTTGGTTCTCAAAACTACAACTTGAAATAAAACCTAAATATATACATGTCTTTCACACTTTTCAAGTTTATAGTCTTGGCCAATGAACAAGAACGACTTGAAAATTTGAATCCCTTACTCTTTTGGTCCTAATATAACCAAGGAAGGTATTCCCTAATGTTGCAACAATCAAAAACCTTACTTGCACTATTTCAAAATTTACTGCCTAAACCTCTAATGGTGAAATCTGCAAATTTAATCTAATTACCCCTAAATCTATAAGAGTACACAAAATATATTAATGCTTCTATCATGATGAGTATTTTTTTCACCATATCAATGGAGTTATCCTTTTGAATATCCATGTACAACTCCATGAGACAACACAATAATGTATTATCACCTGTTTAATCCTATTAATGTTAATTAATCACTCTCATATCATGATTCTGGTCTAATAAAATTTAATTCCTTCTTAGGAAACCAATTAAATAAGAAAATGTATGACAAAATTTCAATACACATTCTTGTTGAACAAGAGAACTAGATACAAAAAATGATAACTAACACAAGTTTTGAAAATAGGAACTGAAATTAATTTTAATTATCATGGAGGACTAGTTAAAATATTTAAAAAACTCTTGACACAGTGATTGAACAAGAGGAGAGATCCTCCCATATATGAAGATAACCCCCCCTCTTATAGCTTGGTTGTGGTTTCCCCTTTATGGGCAAGGGAAGCGACAAGCTCCCAACCGTTTTATAATATATACATTTCAAAATTATAACTGTATTTATAAAGGTGATTCCAAAAGAAAACCCTATGAATTCCCAATAATTACATGTCATCAAAATACAAAAATACCATTTTATAACGACCTTCAAAAAAGGCGGTGATTAGTCGATGCGGTGCGACAAGCAATAAATTCACTTCATCCTAGAATTGCTCCTGGTCAAAATCATGCTCCTCAAAAATAGAACGTAGCTCCGCCTTGTCCTGTTCCACTTCCAACTCAAAAATGTCACTCTGATACCCAACGTAGCTGGTGGAAAGGTCCCAGGAAACATACATTATATTTCTCAAGATGTCAACTTGGTCCTCCTCATCAAAAGCCAAATTTGGCTAAAAAACAAGGCATCGATTCTCATTTGATGACCCATCAACTACTGGAAAACCCATTATGAATCAGAAAAATCATTTATGTTGTACAAAATCACTATCGAGAGAATCTTATAAAGATATTAGTAACTAACTTGAGAACCATATTAAATTTTCAAAATCATGTTACACATAAGGTGGCCCACCATGGGAATGCAAGGATTTATGATATCAAAATGATGAGAACTGACATTGATGATGATCACAAAAAGGTATGGTTGTAATTGCTGGAAATCTAGTACATAGCTATGAAAGTTTTGTGTGACTAAATGAAGTTATACAAATTGGTAGATAGTTTACCCAATCAGTAACTACAACTTAAGTAGAACTTGTGGACAGACAGACAAGTGAATAGGAGAGTAGGTGAAGGTCAAATTAGTTGAAGAATTCAAGTATATAATTGGTACGCTGGAAGGTTCAAATACTACAGGTAAACTAAGATTTGTGACTATGCCACTTAGGTCAAACCTGTAAAGGACATTAGTGAAGATAATACCAACCAGTCAGTTCAGTGAACATGTAAAAGCTAAAGGTTAAGAAACAGTTTTGAATAATTATGTAAAGTGGTTATGACGGTGCAAGATTCAGTGAATTTGGACAAAATGAAAAATGTAGTACACTATTTCAAGAGTTGAATAATTCAATTTCTTGGTAGTTGTGTATAGATTTGATTATAAATTCAAGGCACATTTTGGACCAATAATATTGAAGAACTATTTCACATTGGAGAAGACAACTTGGAGTTTATTATCGACGACGCGATCAGATTGTAATGTTTCTATGAGTTGGTCATAAATGACAAAGCAATTTTGGAGAGGAAATGAAACCCTAATTAGGTTTGTAATCAAATTTAAAATTCTATAAGAGGATAGCTACTATTAATATAAGGAGTAGTTAAAGAAGTTGTTGTGATATGTTGTGAAGAAATAGTTTAAGTGTTAGATCATGGACACTGATTGTAGAGAAGATTATAGGGAAGATTCATAACATAGTTCAAAGATAGAATAGAGCATCAAAGGATCTGATTAGAATTATGAAGTTCATTTCATAGGTCAATTAATTTTTTGTATTCCTAATAGTTTCAACAATCTAAAATCCCTTAACAAGGTAGTCTCTAATAAGACTTTTTCTTGTAAATCCCATAACAGGGTGAAAATTGTAATAGTGGGATTAGATCCTTTAACAAGGTAGTCTGTAATAAGACTTTAGATACCTATAACAAAGTATCAGTCACTCCTAATAGGGTGATTCACCTAGAAAGTGACGTATTGTAAGCTCCTAATAGAGCACTCTTTTCTACTATAGTAAGAATATTGTGGGTGTCATCCCCACCGTGGTTTTTCCCTTTGACCAATGATTTCCATGATAAAAATCTAAGTTTTATGAGTGTGCATGTGTTGTTATTTAATTCACTGTACTTTTACTTTGCACTTACATTTTTATGATACATAGTTTGGAAGTCTCTTTATTTGTTATTTAGAGGTATTGGTAGAAGTCTAAAAGTTTGATTAGCACTGATTCACCCCCCCCCTCTCAGTACCTCTTATTTCCAACAATTGGTATCAGAGCTCAGCCTCTCTAGAAGGAAAGTTTAACAACTTGGGGAGTAGATTTGTGGAGATGGAAAGCTATAGGTATGAAAGACAGGTAGCTACAACTAATGAGATGATTGAAGAACTGAAGAACAAGCTTAAGGATTCTCTGGAAAAAAGGAAAGAATTGTCTATACAATAAAGAGACAGTCTAGACAACATTGATGAATTATCTGAAGGAAGTGTTAACTCAGAGGAAGTTGAGGTGGCTTGGAATATTTGATGAAAAAGGTTTGGGTGAAGAATGAAGAAATTAAATAAGTTGACAACGCATCGACAGGTAACCCTACATCATATGGCTCAGGGGATTCAGCCTCAAACTAAGCAAGTAATTTTTTCTTAGGGACTAAATTTCATTTCTATATCTAACTTGTCCCTTATAATGATGACTGATAATATATATTTGTATAATAAGATGCATTGATGTTATATTTGATGAATTTCATAGAGATAAGTTGTGATGTATCACTGATTTATTCATTTGCAAAAATTATATGTTAAAGCTACTTTGTACTTTAAGCAGTGGAAGTTGTAATCGGTGAAGTGAGATCAGTGAACTGTATTTAATGTTTTAACAAGTTCTTGGTTAAATTTTGAGAAAATAAATTAGAAGTAAACCTATTCATTATCCACATTGCATTTTGAAGAGGATTTACTAGAGAAAAGTCTAATTTCATATTGAGATTGATTGTGATAAATATCTGAACTAATAAATTATAGAGATTTGTATTGCAAATTTGAAAGCCCTAATTGAGATATTTAATAGAGTGATAATCATTTGAGAAAGAATTTGGAGTGTTCAAGTAACAAAGAAAAAATCTTGTGACTTACTATGGCATCAAGGGATGATACACCTACGTTGATTGATATCTAAGGAGGCAAAACCTAAACATAAGCTACATCCACTAAACACAACAGAAGTTGACAAAACCAGTGCCCTATCCCTAATTCCACCTTGAGTTCTATTTATTGTAGATGTAAGAACTGTCATTCACTGCAATATTGTTAAACGGGGTAATGAGAAATAAAGGAGTATTTAGCAATATGTAGTGATGATGAACTTAAAGATGAGTTCAAACTGTTACCCAAATTTCCTATCATATGAATCTTGGATACAAGTGGAGAAAAATGAGGCTCCTACAAGGGTAGAGCCCACCTTGTATGATTATGCATTTTTTCTAAGGTCTTGATCTTGTTCTCTGATTTTTGAAAGGCCTCTAGTTTACCCTTATTCATGGAAAAAGACCTAAGTGCAAAAACCCTAAGCATTTCATGGTAAAACCCTAGTTCTCCATGCCATGATCTATTTCTTCATTACCTTTTCGAGTGACTTAAGTTTCCTATTAAGTCATGTGCACATTAACCCTTCTCTATTTATCTCTTAGTCGCACAAAGGAATACAAAATATTATATATTACTCAGCGAATTCACATTTTTCCTTGGTTACGTGATCTCAAAAGTGAAGAGAATATCCTCTTAAGTCATCGAGATTTCACAAGGGTCATGGATCAGGTTTCAATCTTGTGGCTATCGCATAATCTCACATCAAAAAGGAATATGCTTAAACTGTTTGAGAGATTTAACACAGACCGTGGAACGGGTTAAGTTTAAATTTAGATCGTGTGGATGGCGTGGAATATTAGGGTAAAATTTATAGTTAAAATTTTATTCAGTGACTTCGAGGCTCAGTTTATCTCATCATCTCCAGATAGACATAGGGTTAATTCTTTTCTTATGAGATTTCACGCTGGCCGTTGATTGCATTCTAATACTGTGGTTTGCACTGAGTCTCTAGATAAAGTCAAAGGTCAACAAAGTTTAGGAGATCTCACGTAGGCTGTTAATGCAATGAGGATCTCATGGTTGTCATTGAGTCTCGTGAAAATACCATGGTTAAACCAAATGATCAGAGATTGCGAGATGTGTTCAGTCACTGAATCTATGAATGTACCAGGGTTAATAATAAAGTTAATTTCAAGTCCAGAGTTTGAAAATTATTCAATTAGTGTCATTGATCAAGTTTTGATCTCGCGGTAGTCTCTTAGTCTCATAAAGAAATGGAATAATCTTCTATGATTCAGAGATTAAGCATGGATCGTAGATCTTGGGTCTAATCCTATGGTGGTCGTGCAATCTTGTTTTAAACTTAGAGTTAATCAAAAGGTTGATGACATGTAACTTATTGAATATTTGAAGATGTTAAGTTGATGATCATGCAAGACATTAAATCATTTAATGTATTGTATTGTCATTGATGTCAACTTGATATAATGTGTATGGTCATGGAAATAATACTAAGGAATTCAAAGAACCAATGAATCAAGGCTATGCTATTAGTAATGCATACAAGTCAAGTATTCACAAAGTGACTGTATACACTGACGGAGTGCACACCGACAGACAGAGTTAAAAAGATAAGTCACAGTGTTACCTGATGAGCCAATGCTCAGCATTACCAACGAGCAAAGTCACAGTGTTGCCCAATGAGAAAAGCACAGAGTAACCCGACAAAAATAATTTCAGTGTTGCCCAATGGAAAAGACAGGGACGGAGATCCCGATGACAACAGAAGTCACACCAACGGAACAGTCAGTTATCACTGATGACTAACTGGAGTGTTGACTGACATAATAGAGAGTTTAGAAAATCACAAAATGCTTAGTTTTCAAGAGCTATAAAGAGACTTAACGGATTTGTCCAGTTGGAAAGAATATCTCTTTGAGATAAAACTGGAGTTTTCTTTAAATCTATTGGCGAGAATTGTGGATCACTCCAAGAATCAAGAAAGCCAAGAAAAGTTAAATCATGTCTATATAGAGACAAACCCAATTCATTACAAATGGGGGAGTGTGGAAAAAAGAGAAAAGAGGAAAGATGCTAAAGAGATTTTAAAGAAGAAATTCTTCATTCAGACCTGATCAATCAAACTAAGGAAAGAGCTAGATTCTGCAGACACTGACGGATAGTCAGACAGTATCACAGAGTAGAACAATGTGGAGCAAAGGTATAGAATTGATTATATTGATCAGAGAGGTTATGCACTTACATTAGATCTAAAAATCTGCAATTGAGTTGTATGTATGAACAGATCATTAGTGTTTTAGTTTAACCATTGAAGCATCAAGTCTCTTAACCAAGCAGGACTTACAAAGTCTTCTACAATTGAGATACATCCCAAGGAGTATCAAAAAAATTTATCATGAAAGTAGCATTGGATATGCCCGATACCTATTGATAGGCCAAGTGAGTGTTTGATTAAGGATGGTAGCATTAGATGCCAGATATTAGGTGACAAACTATCTTTTAAATCCTCTAACAAGGTCACACCTAATAGTGTGTTTGTAACCTTTAACAGGGTTGGCTCCTAACAGAGCTCACTTCATAAGAGTGAAAATTTGGGGTACTGGTCCCAGTGGTTTTCCCCCTAACAGGGTTTCCACATTAAAAATCCATGTATTATGTGTTTATATTTCATTACTTTGTTGTTTTACATTTCACATATGTAATTATGGATTTATCGATATACTCTGCATATTTACTGTATTTCGGTAAATAGTTGACTGCTTATCGGTAATCATATAGAAGAGAGATTTAAAAAGCAATTTGAAAAGTAGAAAATTGATATAAGTATTTCAAGGCATTCATATTGTAGGATAGAAGATAACTAGAGACATAATTTGTGGTTATAAGTTTTAAGGGTTGATCTAAGGATTAATTTTTGATGAACAGATGAGATGTGCCAAGTTGAAAAAATATAATTTTGCTTCATGACAGAGCGGAATAAGACTCCACTTATCAGTTATTGGAAATGATGTTACTCAATACTTAAATATTGAATATGTGTTGCCCAAAAGAGCACCAAAAGTTGAACAAATGAGAGAGAAGCATGAACACAACTGCATGATGATAGAGCTTGCTTCCTCACTCTCTGATGCTGAATTTAAAGATGTCAAAACCTGCAAGGCTGCAAAGCAGATGTGGGACAAATTGATGCTTGTACATGGTGGTGACAAGAATGTTTTGAGAGCCAAGGCATAAGTCCTTAGAGGAAAGTTTGATGATCTCAAAATTAAATAAGGTGAAAACATCACTTAGTATAGCACAAGAATCAAAGAGGTATTCAATGCTATCCGAGGAGTTGGAGGTGTACGAGAAGAAGATACAGTGGTAAGTAAAATTCTAAGAACCTTACTGCCTACTTATGCTATTAGAGTATCTACCATTCAAGAAATGAGAGCAGTAGAAAATAGCAATGTTACTCTAGACAGTTTGATTGGAAGACTGA
>MU228531.1:223149-245256 GCA_018584345.1 Thuja plicata | reverse complement strand
GGTAAGTAAAATTCTAAGAACCTTACTGCCTACTTATGCTATTAGAGTATCTACCATTCAAGAAATGAGAGCAGTAGAAAATAGCAATGTTACTCTAGACAGTTTGATTGGAAGACTGATTTCATTTCAAATGAATAATTTTGATAATAGTGTCTTACCAAACATAGATTCTGCATTCAAAACTTCTATGAGAATAAGTAAATCAAGTCATAAACACACTATGATAAAAGATAGTGATAGTGAAAGTGAAGAAGAAGATCTTGATGAAATTGAAGTTCTTATGGAAAGAAGAATGCAGAGAGGCAAAGGTAAATTACCACTTTTTTGTTTTAATTGTAAAGAGATTGGACACTTTGCTGCAAGATTTCCTAATAGAAGAAAAGATGACAGAACTAATGACAGATCATTTGAAAACAATTTTGACAGAGGTGATTATAGAAGCTACCGACAAATAGAAAGAAGAGATACCTGAGACTACCAGGACAAAGGAAAGAAGGTCAGTTACCTAGAAAAATACAAAGACGATGTTATTGACACTGAATCTGAGGAAGACATCAAGATGGTGTTTAAGGCAGTAAAAGATGATTTAGATGATGATGAAGAAAGGTATGTAGAAACTACACTCATATCTAAAGTTAGTAAAAATGATGTTTGGATCAAAGATAGTGGCTGCACTCACCATATGATTGGTGATAAGCAAAATTTTAAGACTTTTGAATACTATAAAGATGGTTCAGTAAGAATGGGTAATGAAACACCTTGTCCAGTTGAAGGTAGAGGAACCATAATGTTGAATAACCAGATAAAATGTGAAAATGCTTATTGGGTAAATGGATTGAATTATAATCTATTGAGTGTTTCTCAGTTGAATAATTTAGGTCACAGAGTAGCATTTGAAAATAAGAAGTCAAATATCTTCAATAAATCAAGAAATATGATTGGTATCGGTGAGCAGACAAAAGGTAACTTATTCTATCTGAATGATACTGACACCACTTGTTTGATTGCTACAAATGAGGACATATGGTTGTGGCACAAAAGATTATGTCCTGTGAACTTTGACAACATGATAAAGATTAGCAAAAAGAGAAATATCAGAGGTTTACCGACGATGACCAAGCCCGACAACATCATGTGTAAGAATTGTCAAAAAGGTGAGATGACAAAGTCTAGTTTGAAAATCAAAACCCATACATCTGATGCCACTCTATAATTATTCCATACTGATTTATGTGGACCTATGAGGATAGAGAGTTATTATGGAGATAGATATTTTATTCTCTTTGTTGATGATTACTCTAGAATGATGACAGTCATGTTTCTAATAGATAAATCAGAAGAATTTAAGATGTTTAAGTGGTATAAGGTAATGGTTGAGAAACAAAGTGGTAAATAATTGAAATGCTTAATGTTAGATAGAGGAGGGGAATTTATTTCAGATGAATTCACTAACTTTTGTAATGAGCATGGAATCAGAAGACAGGTCTCTGCACCAAGAACACCATAGCAAAATGGAATTGCTAAAAGAAGGAACAGATCCATAGTTGATTGTGCAAGGACACTGATGATAGAGAAAGGCATCACCCAAATCTTCTAGAGAGAATTTGTCAGTACTACTCTTTATACATTAAACAAAGTACAATTGAAGAAAGACACCTTGGAGCTTTGGTATGGATACACACCCAATGGGATTTATTTCAAAAAATTTGGTAGTCAATGTTATATCTTAAAAGATGATAGAAATGGAAAACTTGACTCCAAGAGTTATGAAGGAATCTTTCTAGGGTATTCTACCAAGAGCAAGGCTTATAAATGTCTAAATAAAGCCTCTAACAAAATTGTTGAAATTGCAAATGTAAAGATAGATAAATTTGCAGAGAAGAATGAAAAAGAAAGCACTAAAGAACCAGAGGACTACAATAGGTTTTCTTACAATGAGGAACCTGACACTCTACCTGACCAACAGATCATTGCACCTGAGCATCAAGCTGCAAATACTGACGATCAAAATATTGCTCATGATGATGCACAAAGTTATGGAGAATAAAATGAAGGACAAAATGATGATCAAGCTGAAAGACAAAGAGCTGAACCTGTACTTGCAAGATATGTTAGAAGGAATCATCCACAGAACCAGATCATAGGAGATAAAAAGGCTGGTATGAGAACCAGAAGTAAGTCTCTAAATACAAGATGTCTTATTTGTGATTATGAGCCCAAATCTGTCAATTCTGCACTAGATAATGATGAATGGATAAGTTCTATGAATGAAGAGATTGAGCAGATAGAGAAAAACAAGACATGGACACTTGTACCGAGACTAGATGACAAGAATGTCATCGGTACAAAATGGATATTTAGGAATAAGTTGAATGAGAATGGAGAAGTCACCAGAAATAAAGCAAGACTAGTATGAAAGGGGTATGCACAAGAAAAATGGATAGACTATGGAGAGACCTTTGTACCCATTGCTAGGCTAGAATGAGTGAGAATATTACTTGCTTATGCTGCAAATAAAGGCTTTGAGGTATACCAAATGGATGTCAATCCTACATTCCTAAATGGAATACTTGAAGAAGAGGTATACATTGAACAACCATAAGGGTTTTTTGATCCCAACAAGAGGAACATGGTATGTAGACTACACAAAGCCTTGTATGGATTGAAACAGACACCTCAAGCCTGGTATGAAAGACTTCATTCCTATCTTATAGGTATTGGATTTGTAAGGACTAGTGAAAACAGTAATCTTTATTTGAAGGAAGATACTAATGGTAACATTTTGATTGTTGAGATATTTGTTGATGACATCATATTTGGAGGCAATGATATGCTATGAAAATCATTTGCAACCAAAATGAGCAAAGAGTTTGAGATGTCTATGTTTGGAGAGATCAAGTTCTTTCTTGGTCTACAGATCATGCCACAAGATGAAGGTATTTCCATTATACAACCCCCCAAGTACATCAAAGAAGTACTGAAAATATTCAAGATGGAAGAATCCAAACCAGTTGGAACACTGATGGCAACTAGATGTAAGCTGAAAAAGGAAGACAAGTCATCAAAGGTAAATCAGACTTTGTATAGATCAATGATTGGAAAACTCATGTATGTTGTACATACTAGACCAGATATTGCACATGCAGTAGGAATAGTTGCAATATTTTCTACTAATCCCAGGGAATCACATATGAATTAAATCGATCAAATTTCCACAATCCATTGAATTAGAGCTGAGTTTCTGGTTTTTGATTGTGTGTATTTTTGATTGATGCTTAAAAATACACACAATCAAAAACCAGAAACTCAGCTCTAATCTGAATCACATATGAGTGTTGTGAAAATAATTCTAAGATATCTGAAGAATACCGAGGAATATGGTTTATGGTATTGAAGAGAAGGAAATTTTGAACTTATGGTCTTTACCGATGCTGATGTGGGTGGAAATATTGATGACCAGAAGAGAAAAACTGGAGGAGATTTCTTTATGGGTGACAGACTTGTCACATGGATCAGCAAGAAGCAAGGATGCATCTCTCAATCTACTGTAGAAGCATAATATGTTGTTGCTACTGCAAATTGCTCAAATATTGCATGGATCAAATAGTTACTGGAAGGTATGCATATGAAAATTTTAGAACCAGTAATTATCTATTATGATAATACAAGTGCAATAAACATTTCAAGAATCTTGTCATACATACTAAAGCAAAGCATATTGCCATCAAGTATCATTATTTGAGAGAACAAGTTCATGCAAAGGAGGTGAAACTTGAGTATGTGCAATCAAAGGAAAAATTGACCGATATCTTCACCAAGCCACTGCCCAAGGATGCATTTGAATACTTGAGAAAGAGACTAGGGGTCAGACCCTTGTCTACTGGTCGGTAAGATGACCAGAAGGCTACATCAACCTACATATTATCAGAATATCATTCATGTTGATGCAAGAAGAGAGATGGACTTCAATGATACATCTATACATGTCAAGGTATTTATCTACTTCAAGCACCAGAGTTATTACTGATGGAATGGAAAATTCAAGGAATATATTATGGATAGAAAGGATCAGTTTGACAATACTGACAAATATTTGTTTGGCATTGCTATCAAAGGGAGAGAGATATCTCATTATCATACTGATAAAGAGAGAGAGATTATATCCATTATCATCTTAGGGAGAGATTATATCCAGCAAAGTATCCAAAGGGAGATATGTAACAAGAATGGGAGAGTACACACAAAAGGAAAAAGAATTGCTGACAAGAGACATCAAAAGAAAGGAGAACAATAAAAGGGAGAGAGTTTGACATAGAGAGAGAGAGAGAGAGAGAGAGAGAGAGAGAGCACATCACATCAAAGAAAAAAAGATTCTACATCTATCCAGTAAAGGGATTGAAGACAGAAAGAAAGCTGCAAGAATCAAATCAAAGCTATTTGAGCTTACCGAAAGCTAGACATTTGTAATAGTTACATTAGAAAAGCTTGATGAAACTATATATTTCATATTGTATTAGTAATAGTATAGTATGATAATATAGTATGTTGCCATCAATACCAAAGGGAGAGATTGGTGGCATGTAAGTGATTGAATATTTGAAGATTTTAAGTTGATGATCATGCAAGGCATTAAATCAGTTAATGTATTGTATTTTTATCGATGTCAACTTGATATAATCTGTATGGTCATGGAAATATTGCCAAGGACTTCAAAGAACCAATGAATCAAGGCTATGCTATCAGTAATGCATACAAGTCAAGTATTCACAAAGTGACTGTATACACCGACGGAGTGTACGCCAATGGACAGAGTTAAAAAGCAAAGTCACAGTGTAACCCGATGAGCCAATGCTCGACATTACCGATGAGCAAAGTCACAGTGTTTCTCAATGAGCAAAGCACTGAGTAAACTGATGGAAATAATTTCAGTGTTGCCCGATGGAAAATACAAGGATGGAGATCCTGATGACAACTAAAGTCACACTGATGGAACAGTCAGTTATCACTAATGACTAACTGGAGTGTCTACCAACAGAATAGAGAGTTCATAAAATGACAAAATTCTTAGCTATCAAGAGCTATAAAGAGACTTAATGGATACTTATCATTATTTTAATCATCCAGATAAAGCCAAAGATAAGTAATTGATTTTTCCAGTTGGCAAGAAGATCTCTTTGAGATAAAACTGGAGTTTTATTTAAATCTATTGGAGAGAATTATGGATCATGCCAAGAATCAAGAAAGCCAAGAAAAGGTAGATCATGTCTATATAGAGACAAACTCAATTCATTACGAATGGGGGAGTGTGGAAAAAAGAGAAAAGAGGAAAGATGCTAAAGAGATTTTGAAGAAGAAGAAAGTCTTCATTCAGACCTGATCAATCAAGCTAAGGAAAGAGCTAGATTCTGCAGACACCGACGGACAGTGAGACAGCATCACAGAGCAGAACTGTGTGGAGAAAAGGTATAGAATTGATTATATTGATCAGAGAGGCAATGCACTTACAATAGATCTAAAAATCTATAATTGAGTTCTATGTATGAATAGATCTTTAGTGTTTCAGTTTAACCATTGAAGCATCAAGTCTCTTAACCGAGCATGACTTAAAAGTGTTCTACAATTGAGATACATCCCAAGGAGTATCAAAAATTTTAATCATGAAAGTAGCATTGGATATGGCCAATACCTATTGACAGGCCAAGTGAGTGTTTGATCAAGGATGGTAGCATTAGATGCTAGATACTAGGTGATAAACTATCTTTTAAATCCTCTAACAAGGTCACACCTAAAAGTGTATTTGTAACCTTTAACAAGGTTGGCTCCTAACAGAGCTCACTTTAGAAGAGTGAAAATTTGGGGTACCAGTCCCAGTGGTTTTTCCCCTAATAGGGTTTCCACGTTAAAATTCCATGTATTATGTTTTTATGTTTCATTACTTTACTATTTTACATTTCACATATGCAATTCTAGATTTATTGGTATACTCTGCATATTTACTATGTTTCAGTAAATAGTTGACTGCTTATCGGTAATCATACAGAAGGGAGATTTAAAAAGCAATCTAACAAGTAGAAAATTGATATAAGTATTTCAAGGCATTCATCTTGTAGGACAAAAGATAACTAGAGACATAAAGCTAAGTCAAGGATGAGTTAAGGCTAGTGTCGTGAATCAAAGATAAGATCAATGGATGTGTTTTAAATAAGGAATCAAGTGTTTTTTGAGTCGATGCGAGTACCCGCGCCACTTGTGACTGTTGTATTCAAATATTTAAAATTCAAATCTGATTCTCAGGTCTCCATGGCAGTGGCATGGTATTTCAGGTTATAGACAGGAAAGATGGGTCGATTTGACTTCTCTGATCAAATTTATGATGATGGGAGGTGCATTCATGGCCAGATCTGATCTTTTGAGATATTTCTAGGATGCATTGATGAGAAGAATCTGTAGTCTTAGGGTTTTGGTATTATTCATGTAATATTTAGTAAAACCCTAATTCAACCCTAATTGATTTGATGGATTGACTCCTGAGCCTGTGTGTTATGGGAGATGTGTATAAGCAGTTTTAGAAGCTTTTAGAGCTTAGTAGTTTTTCAACAGATGTGAGATTTTTTGTGGCATTTTCTCTGCCCTCAAGTTTTCTTTGTTGTGACTTCTCGTTGAATTCCAAATTATTTAAAATCTTTCTAAGACATCTTCTCTATCCTCAAGTTTTTACTTTGTCTATACTTGTCTTACTAAATAGATTACAATGGCTTATATTAGAGAAATCTTGGAGTTCATGAGCCCTTTCTTTCTTTCAGCACCTTTGTGCACTATTGTGTGTGATCTGGTTTAGATAATCTTGTGGATTTTGTTCATCCCTGATTATTTTGTCTCATTCCTGTGCCTATTTATTGGAGTGAATGTTTGCTTGCAGTTCATAGTCTATGTCTATTTCCTTGGGAAAGTTATTGTTTGTGAAATCTTTCCTTTCCTTGAATAGCCTCTTTCTATTTCAGACCTCTCTGTGAAATACTTATGCAAGCCTATTCAGAAAGATTATATTCTATTAGATCTGAGAATCCTCATGCTAGTTTGGTTACTGTGTTATGATTCATGTTACCTTTGGTGTATCACCTAGTAAGATAATTTTCTTTTCAGTCATTTCCTTTCAATTATTCCTTCTATCCCTTTTCTGTCCAAGTTTACTTTTCACGTTCAAAAGAAGATTAGGTGATTATCCAAGAGAAAGCAGTCTAGAAACCAGAGGCTTCACTTCAGTTAGCAGAGGTCCCACAACCTATAAGTGATTCCCATGTTATACTATATTTCTAGGCTCAAGCACTTGGCAGGGTGCAAAATTTAGCGTATAACAGTTCTGGCATGCCCGGTGGGATCAAAGAAGTTCATTTTCAAGACTATGCTATCTCTGATATGTTGATTGTGTGGTATTGACCTAAAGAGGTTCTTTTCAAAGCATATTTGGTGGATCCATTGGTTTAAAGAACAAGATCTAGTCCTGTTCAAAGTTAATGAGAAAGGTAGAAACAAGGATCTCAAAGCATTCTGAGTTCTTGCAGCTACCTCTAACAAGAAATTAGTACAAATCATCTCAAAGAGCATCCCCTACGAGGACGGTATAGTCTACACCACCTTCCTCAAAAATAAGACCTTTTCTTTTCCATTCAATAAGGAGAGGAAGATCTCTAACTAGAGAGCTACAAGAAGATTCAACTCCACTCTTCAATTCAAATACAACTCACACAGTTGTTGTTTAAAAAATCCCAGTTCTTGTGATGGCTAGACAGTTTGCCTTTGTACCCTTCAATCAAGGAAGTCCTTTAAACTTTTCTCAACATCATGATGTGCCCTTAGAAGCACTTAAAAGTCTACCTGATTTCACAGGTGAAGGACAAACAATGGCTTGTGAGCACATAAGAGATGTGGATACCATTTGCAGTGTGCATCATATCACCAAGGAAGACGTGGCTACCAAGCTACTTGCAGCCTCTTTCAAAGGTAAGGCCTTAGAATGGTTTAGAGCCTTAACTATTGGTTCCATTGATTTGTGGGATAGATTAGGAGAATCATTAAGCAAATATTTTGAGGATAAATCATATTATTTATCTCTGGTTGAGCAACTCACAACCATAAGGAGGGATCCTCAAGAATAAATGACAAACTTTAACAAAAGGTTCCTCAAGACATGGAATAGGATTCCTATCTCAGTAAGGCCTTCAGTTGACCATGCCTTCCTATACTTCTTGAAAATTATGAATAGCAACATCTTTTTCATGATTCAATCCATGGGAGGTACCTCACTACCTCAAGCTTTTGACATAGCAGTCAGAGCTGAGAATTGTTTGATTCAAGTAGGTATGATAGCCCCAAGGCCATCCATGCCTATTTTTCCTAACATCTAACCAAACATGACTTTGAGCATCCCTCCATATACTCCTATACCCTCTATAGTAGCACCTCAAGCTAGTAATAGCTATGAGGAATCCAAAACAGGCCCCTCTCAAGAGCTACTTGAATTGAGAAATAGTCAACAAGAAATGAAGAATTTATTACACACAATGAGCAATGAGTTGACTAGTATTAAAAAATAGAATCAAGGGAATAGACCACCATTTCAGCCACAAAATTAGGGTCTGAACCAAAAATATCAAAATCAGGGACAATCTTATCAGCAGAATAGGCCACCATATCAAGGGAATTACCAAGGTCAAAGGCAAAACTTCAATCAAAGGTCATTCCAACCTTATAATCCCATGCCTCTTAACTCTGAAAATCCAACTAGAGAAATGGTTCTAAGTCAGAACAATCTGGTCTCAGCAATGAATGGTGTTTCCCTTGAAATAAACCCCATGATCAGGCTACATGCTCGAATGGGTGGATGAACTAAGCACTAATGGTACAGAATGCTTCCAACACCAAATCAGAGGCCTCTTCTAATGGATTAGTTCCTCAGCAAGATGCACAACCTGATGAGACTACTCTCTTTAATTAGGAGCAACAAGATTTCAATGGAGTAAATGGTGAGTCCCCAATTGTAGCCAACACTCGGTCTAAGAGAAGATCCCAAGACATGGAGAAAACAGAAGAGGGAGCTAAAGATACTACATCCACAGAGACATCACACCCATCTATTCCTACCACACTAAGGAAGTCTCCCACAATTCCAGTCAAAGAGAGTCAATCTCCCAAGGAGGTTAAGCCCATGATAGCAAAAGCACACCAAAGAGTGCACACAGCAGTGCCCTTCAACATTGTAGACAACATGAAGAAGATCAATGTCACCATGTATATGTGGGACTCTTTGGCTATTCCAGGGCAGCTTGAGATCTTAAAGAAGGCTATGGGTGAAGTTACAATTCCTCAATAGTCCACAAATGATGTTGTTAGCTAATTCAATGTTGGTCAACACTGATCAAGAAAGGAGGGTGAGTAGCAGCTCCAAAGCAAATACCATTCAAGGTAGGAACCTAAAACCACCTCCCTTTTATGTATCATTAATTATTGGAAAATATCTAGCACATAATTTTATGGTAGATAGTGGGGCTATTAGTTCAGCCATGCCCAAGAAAGTAGCTGACCAATTGGGACTTAAATATGAACCTTTCCAAAAGAAGGTGACACAGCTTGATGGTTCCTTAGTAGACACTATAGGTGTGGCCAAGGATACAAGCTTGATCCTTCATGCAAGCCCCAATTCCTCTATCTTACTTGACATATACATCATAGATCTCCCTGCTCTATTTTCCATATGTCTATCAAGAGAATTCACCACCAAGATAGGAGGCTATCTTTCTTCTGATTGGTCTCACATGATTTTTCATACTAGGTATGGAACCAAGGTTACCATCAAGTTTGAATCATTAGAAACACACCATTTAGAACCTTATGTGTCCAACGTACTCAATGCAAGTTGTCTTGCACTTGATAGTAATGACTTTCCAATCATCAGAGAAACAAACACTAAGATAGAGAATATCCTAGATATATATCTAGATGAATTGGAGTCTAAAAGAGCTTCAGAGGCACATGCCAATGTTATTTGGGATTCTGGTTTGAGAAACTATTTGATACAAGACAATGGATTCATAGAGCCAAATATTTTCAATGCAGACACTGAATCAAAAGATAAAAACAATCAAGTATGGGAGCTATTATTTGATGGTGCTATAAGTATACATGGTTCTAGAGCTAGTTCTATGCTAGTCTCTCCAAAGGGGGATAAGTATTATACGGCTTAGATTCAGCTTTTCTTGCACTAGCAACACTGCTGAATATGAGAGTCTAGTGAATGGATTGGAGTGGGCTAGAAAGAAATGGATCAAATCCCTAAAGGTGCAAGGTGATAGTGAGATGGTAGTCAACCAAGTAAGAGAGATAAGTGCAACCAATAATTATACAATGAGAGCATACAAGCATCAACTTTGGGATGCAATTGAAGATTTCAATACTTTCAACATCATTGTTATTCCTAGAAAATTAAATCAGAATGCAGATAGATTAGTTGTTGTTGGATCCCAATATGACATTCTTAATAGTATTTCAATTGAAAAGGATCAACAGCATATCAAAGTAATTTTCAGGCCTTCCATCCCTGATAATGATGTTAATTGGAAAGTATTTGATAATGATGAGCAAATTCTGCAATTTTTGTTTGAAGAGGATGCTTTTTCAGAACATAATCAAGATAGATTGATGCAAAACTATGGTGATCAAGTGGTACAACTTAAATCAAATAAGATGAATAAAGGTCTTGTCACCCTAGAATCTATTTTTAATAGAGATGACCAAACAAAGAAGAACAAAACTAGCTTGGTAGTTCAACAAGAACACTATGATGACCTAGAGCTGGAGCCAGGTAAAAGCTTAAAGTTTGGAAAGGTTAGTACTGATTTTAAAAAGTAGGCTTATGCCCAATTATTTCAATAATTTGGTGACATATTTTATTGGCAATATGAATACCTCAAAGGCCTCAATCCAGAACTTGCTCAGTATACCATTGAATTAGAGCCAAATGCCAAGCCAGTTAAATACAAGCAAAGGCCTGTCAACCCCAAACTTGAGCCACTCATGCACAAGGAAGTCCTCAAACTGATAGAGAGTGGCATCATTTACCCCATAAAGCATACTAGTTGGGTTTCCAACCTTTTTCCTATCAGGAAAAAGAATGGGGAGTTGAGATTATGTGTTGACTTCAAGGACCTTAATAAGGCATCCCTAAAAGATTGTCATCCATTTCCATCTACGGAGAAAATTCTACAATGTGTCTCTGGATCAGAACGCTTCTCACTATTGGATGGCTATTCAGGCTATAATTAGATCCTGGTTCATGAAGAAGATCAATATAATACTGCATTTACAACCAAGTGGGGAACCATGGCTTATCAGAAGATGCCTTTTGGTCTTTCAAATGCAGGTGCTACTTTTCAAAAGGCAATGGATATGGCCTTTAAAATCCTCATGTATAGGTTTGTACTAGTCTATTTAGATGATATAATTGTCTATTCTAAACATACCACATCAAACATCAAACATCTAAGGAAAATATTTGAAAGGTGTAGGGAGTTTGGGATCTCTCTTAATCCCAAGACATGTGTGTTTGTAGTCCATGAAGGAAAACTATTTGGATATATTGTATCCAAACAAGGAATTACAGTCGACCCTGAGAGGATTGCAGTTATTCTAGAATTACCCCTACAACCTCACAAGAAAATTCTTCAATCCTTCATTGGAAGGATTAACTTTGTCAGGAATTTTTTCCTAACATAGCAAACCTTTTGAAGCCTTTAACAGCAATGTTGAAGAATAATGTAGTCTTCTCCTGGAGCAAAGAAGGAAATGCTAGTTTTCAAGCCATTAAAAAGGCTTTGACAGAGGCTCCTACCTTGTTGAATCTTGATTTCAGAAAAGGTTTCATTCTATATACTTATGGAGGCTCTGATGCCATATTTGCAATGTTAACTCAGCAAAACTCTGAAGGATTGGAGTAGCCTATTGCTTTCTTTAGCAAAGGTTTTGAAGGATATGAATAGAGATATTCTTTTTTAGAGAAACATGTTCTTGCTGTGGTAAAGAGCCTAAAAAATTTTAGACATCTACTGACTCACAACAAGGTATAACTAAGAGTCACTCATCCAAGTATCAAGGAGTTCCTTCTTTCTAAGGACATAAATGAGAAAAGGGTTGGTTGGATCACTAGAATCATGGAATATGACATTTTTATCCAAGTCACCAAGTTATTCAGAGGAAGAGGACTTTGTGAACATTTGGCAGAGGATGAGATCCCAAGAAATCCAGAGCAAATGAATGCATCCTTAGTTGTGCATTCAATAGAAGAACATGCCAAGGCATCAGGTTGGTTGCCTAACATGGTTCATTTTTTTAAGATAGGAGAATGTCCTGCAGATTTGGATTCATCGAAGAGAAGGTATTATAGATTGCAATCTATCCCCTTTGTGTTGATTGATGGGATCCTCTTTAGAAAGGATCATAATGGTGTTCTCCTGAGATGTATAGAGTCAGAACAAGTAGCAGGTGTCCTAAATGAATTTCATGATGGACCTTATGGAGGTCATTTCTCTCCTAGGACTACTACTTTTAAGATTATAAGGGTTGGACACTATTGGCCATCTATCTTCAAGGATAGTCATGATCATGTAAGGAAATGCATAAAGTGTGCCATGTTTGTAGGAAATGAAAGACTTGAAGCTCTGCCCCTCTAACCAATTAGAACAGATCAACCTTTCATGAAGTGGGGCATTGACTTCATAGGCCTAATTAACCCTCCATCTAGTGCAGGCCATAAATGGATAATTACTGCAACTGATTACTTCACCAGATGGACTGAGGCTATTGCATTAAAAGAATAAAATGAAAATGTTGTCCTAGGCTTTTATGAAGACATAATTCATAGATTTGGGACCCCAGACTCTATTATATCAGATAATGCACTTGATTTCACAATCTTCAGAGTCATTGACTGGGAAATCAAACATGGTGTTTACCTGAACACTAGTTCTAATTATTACCCTCAAGGTAATGGTTCAACAGAGTCTACAAATAAGAACCTAATCAGGATAATTAAGAAGACTATGCAAGAGAATTAGAGAGATTGGCACTCTAAGCTAAATTTTTCCTTATGTTTAGATAGAATCACTCCAAAAAATGTCATTGGGAACTCTCCATACATGTTATTCTATGGTAGGGAAGCTAAATTTTCCATTTCAACAGAGTTGCCAGCTTTGGACCTTGCAACCCAACTTGTCCTCTTTGAAGAGGGAGACCCTCTACAAGTGAGATATACTCAACTCATAGAGTTGGAAGAAAATAGAGACAAGTCCATGTAGACTATGGAATTTCAACAAATCCAAGCTAAGAGGAGCTTTGACAAAAGAGCCAGATCCAGGAACTTCAATGTTGGAGATATAGTCCTCAAATGGGATGAATTCAGATCTAGGCCTCATAGTTATACAAAGTTTAATTCCTTTTGGGGAGGTCCATTTTTTATCACTGAGTGCAAGGAACATAATGCTTTTTAGCTATCAACTCTTGAAGGAGAGGCCTTTCCAATATATGTCAATGGTTTTCACCTAAAACCTTGTTTTGAGGTTTTTCCAGCTTTGTAATAAGTTTCTAGCTTTTTCTTTCTTTCTAGGTTAGTTTCCTTCTTTCTTCAAAGTGCTCTGCACAAGTAGTTGTTTCTATTTGTCTATAGTCCTTTTCCCTATTTTGGTTCTTTCCCCTCCTCTTGGTTTCAATTCTCCTTCCTTCCAATAGTTTATGTTCTCAATGCTGACTCCTATGCACAATGAATATTAAAAGGCCACTAGTTTTATGTGTCTAGCAGGCTGACATCCAGCATAAATCGCCAAAAATGTTACCCAAAATTCCTATCATATGAATTTTGGCTACCAGTGGAGAAAAATGAGGTTCCCACAAGGGTAGAACCCAGCTTGTATGATTCTGCATTTTTTCTTAAGGTCTTGATCTTGTTCTCTTCTTTTTTATAGGTCTTTGGTTTACCCTTATTCATGGAAAAAGACCTAAGTGAAAAATCCCTAAGCATTTCATGGTAAAACCCTAGTTCTCCATGCCATGATCTATTTCTTCATTACCTTTTCGAGTGACTTAAGTTTCTTATTGATTCATGTGCACATTAACCCTTCTCTTTTTATCTCTTAGTCACACAAAGGATTGAAAAATATTCTATATTACTCAGTGAATTCATATTTTGCCTTGGTCGCATGATCTCAAAAGTGAAGAGAATATCCTCTTAATTCATTGAGATTTTATGAGGGGCATGGATCAGGTTTCAATCTTGTGGCTATCGCGTAATCTCACATCAAAAAGGAATATTCTTAAAGTGTTTTAGAGATTTAACGTAGACCGTGGATCGGGTTAAGTTCAGATTCAGATTGTGTGGATTGCATGGAATTTCAGGGTAAACTCTATGGTTAAAATTTTATTCAGTTTATAACATCATCTCCGGATAGACTCAGGGTTAAGTCTTTTCTTCCAAGATTTCACAATGGTCGTTGATTGCATTTTGATCCTGTGGTTTACGCCGAGTCTCTAGATAAATTCAAAGGTCAACAAAGTTCAGGAGATCTCACGTGGGCCATCGATGCAATGAGGATCTCATCATTGTCACTGAGTCTCATGACAAAACCATGGTTAGACCAAATGATTAGAGATTGTGAGATGTGTTCAATCACTAAATCTCTGAATGCACCAAGGTTAATGATAAAGTTAAGTTCAATTCCAGATTTTGTAATTGATTTAATCAGTGTCATTGATCAAGTTTTGATCTTGCAGTAGTCGCTTAGTCTCATAAAGAAATGGAATATTCTTCTATGGTTCAAAGATTAAGCGCAGATTGTAGATGTTGGGTCTGATCCTGTGGTGGTCGTGCAATCTCATTTTAAACTCAGAGTTAATCAAAAGGTTCTGTGACTTAGCGATATAAGGAATTTCTGCTACCTAGGGTTAAAGATAGGTCAAGGATGAGTTAAGGCTAGTGTAGTGAATCAAAGATAAGATCAACGACTATTTTTTAAACAAGAGATCAAGTGTTTTCTAAGTTGTTGATGCGAGTACATGCACCACCTGTGACCGTTGTATTCAAATATTTAAAATTCAAATCTGATTCTCAGGGCTCTGTGGTAGTGGTGTGGTTTTTCAAGTTATGGATAAGAAATATGGTTCGAGCTGACTTCTCTGATCAAATTTATGATGATGGGAGGTGCATTCATGGCCAGATTTGATCTTTTGAGACATTTCTAGGATGCATTGATGAGAAGACTTAACAGTCTTAGGGTTTTGGCATTATTTATGTAATATTTAGTAAAACCCTAATTCACCCCAAATTGATATGATGGATTGACTCCTGAGCCTGTGTGCTAGGGGAGATGTATATAAGCAATTTTAGAAGATTTTAGAGTTTAGTGGTTTTTCAGCAGATGTAAGATTTTTTGTGGTATTTTCTCTTCCCTCAAGTTTTCTTTTTTGTAACTTCTCATTGAATTCCAGATTATGTAAGGGCTTTATGAGACATCTTCTCTATCCTCAAGCTTTTCATTTGTCTTTACTTCTCTTACTGAATAGAATACAGTGGCTTATATTAGAGAAATCTTGGAGTTCCTGGGCCCTTTCTTTATTTCAGCATCTTTGTGCACTATTGTGTGTGATTTGATTTAGATAATCTTGTGGATTTTGTTCATCCCTGATTATTTTGTCTCATTCTTGTGCCTATTTTTTTAAGTGAATGTCTTCTTGCAGATCACAATCTGTGTCTATTTCCTTGGGAAAGTTATTGTTTGTGAAATCTTTCCTTTCCTTGAATAGCCTCTTTCCATTTCAAACCTCTCCATGAAATACTTATGCAAGCCTATTCAAAAATAGTGTGTTCTATTAGATCTGATAATCTTCATGCTAGTTTTCTTACTATTTTATGATTCATGTTACCTTCGGTGTATCACCTAGTAGGATAATTTTGTTTTCAGTCATTTGCTTTCAAGTATTCCTTCTATCCCTTTTCCTTCCAAGTTTACTTTTCATGTTCAAGAGAAGATTAGGTGATTATCCAAGAGGAACTGACATAGAACCTGGAGGCTTCACTTTAGTTAGCAGAGGTCCCAATACCTAGAAGTGATTTCCATGTTATACTATATTGCTAGGCTCAAGCGCTTGGCAGGGTACAAAATTTAGTGTATATCACAACCATCTTCAAACAAAGGGTTTGACACATATTCTAAATTTACCTAATATTTTAAAGGAAGAATGGATTAGATATGTCTTGAGTAATTTTCATGATCTATTCATATGGCTAGAGGAACCAATCAAGATCATGAAGGAGTTGATACATTTGATAACTGGATTCTCAGCAGATGGAGAACCTCGTACCCTAAGGAAAATATCCACAAAGACGATTGCACAACTCACAAATTCTAAACAAGATCACATAATTATGACAATTAATGATATTGAAGATTGAGAAGTTCATCTTGTGGCAATGGTTATCAGGTATAAAGTTGATCAATCTAGTGGGTTGAATAGTGTTCCATGTGGATCTATTCTTACCAAATAGTGAAGGAAGGAACGAGATACAACCTAGCCGAGATGGTGAGATCACAACTTTAATAAAACTTGAACAAGACTCAAAAAGACAATAAGAAATCACTGAAGTTTGGAGCACATTTGGTATGTATATTTTTGTATGTATGAAATTATTTCCTTCGCAAAAGAACGGTAACTTGGAAAATAGATAGACCAGATTTATACTACATAAATGAATACATAAGTGAATTAGGTGATAACCTAAACAATTTAATGTGGGGATATTTCAAATACTTTCAAGATATAGTTCATAAGAGGTATAGGATACCTCCACACATTGTGGAGAAGTACAGGGGCACAATTTTTTTTCTAGTTGATACTGACACTTGTAAGATACAAGCGGTGGATCCCAAAATTTTATCTATACCTAATATGGGATATGAGACTGATGAATTCTTTTTAACTCTGAAAATTGAAGCTTTATTAAATCAATCGATTAACAAAGAAGCAAAGAGGTATGGTACTTTTGAGAGGCATATGAGATAATTGCTCTACAACTCAAAAATCCAAGAGGGGAAAAGAAAGCACAGAAAAACATTAGTCAATTGGAAGAGAAATTTTCTATAGGTGAAGGTAGAAGTTCCACAAGTGAGAAACAAATGAGCATTCCTGATGCTTATGCACTAAGGGAAAAGAAGTCAATAGGAAATCATAGTAGCATTCCTAAACTACCATCGGTAGAAGACTCTGGTATGGAGAAAAGAGATGAAGGTAAAACTTATGACCCTATGCCACCTGAGGCATCTCAACCTATTAGGACTAGTAATTATGTAAAGAGAAAGACTAGAGGATAGTAAAAGGTCTCTCCTAGTAAGAAAAATAAAAAAAACTGAAGAAGATAGTGAGCGAACTGATTCTAAGAAGGAAATCATTGACATGGGGAAATCTGGAAAGACAACACTTGTCATTCCTAAGAGTGAAACTAAAATTGTTAAGGTAATTAAAGAAAATGGAATGATAGGTAATATCAGTAACTTTAAATTCTCAAATTTATCTGATGAGGACAAGAAAACTATTGAAGATGCTATTGTATTTCACTTTCATAAATTCATCAAAACACCAAATCAAATCAAAAGTCATATTGTTGATGAACTTTATGAAGCGCTTAATGTCAAATGGGATTCAACACTTGAAGTTGAAAAGGAGGTAAGAGAAAGGACACTTATCTACATAGTGACACATTTAACAGTAAAATAAATAGATGAAGCACTTGAGAAATACAAAAAATAGATTCAGTATTGGACATAGAACTGCAAAGATTATAGCTGGAAAGGAGCAAGAAGTTGAAGATGAGGCAGTGATGATATGGAAAAGGATACTCAACATTGAATCACTATAGGTAACATATACAACATGTACATCTCAAGTATATGACACTTTAACTTTGAATGAGTTAATAGGAGATATGTTAGGAACTATTCCAAGTATGGTTACACATATAGACCTAACCAAGGATTCAACTGATGATGTAATTGAGGGTATCACTGATAATCCCAACTTTCCTACGGTTGCAGATGAAGATAAAGATATTCCACTTTAGTCTTCACTTTGTGTACTATTGAGATTAATGTTGACATAGTTGATATTGAAGAAAAAAAGGTTGATGAGTTGGAAAAGAGTAAGGTTACAGAACCGGCCACAAAGACCACTAATCAACCACAAGATAAAAAACAAAGTGAACAATAAAAAAAGCAAGAGAAAGAGAAAGAAGTACATAACACTGGTATAGGTGAGCATGGTACTACAAATGAGAGTGAGACACCAAAGGATAATGTCCCTAGTGATTATCAAACTAACATAGAGAATACCGATGAGAAGAACAAAATGAAGAAAATGGAAGAAGAGGAATAAGATGAAGATGATGAAGAAGAATAAGATCCAAAATTTGATATTCTAAAGAAAGATTTCAATAAGTTGAAACCCAAGGACTAGTTATTGTTTTCGAAGAAACTAGCAGAAAAGGCTGAGAAGAATAGGATGAAGCAAAATAAATACAAAACAAAAATCCTAAGGAAAATTATCTCTATACTTTTTGATCTAGTACTTGATGTTGATATTGATGAAGAAGCATCCATGATTGATCAACTCAAGATCTTAGTTGATGTAATTACCAGTCTAGATCAGGACATGGAAGAGGAAATGATAAAGAGAGCAGAGAAAAGATTAGAAACTAAGATGATGGAGAAACTACTGCAAAATATTGCACTTGAGAAACTTTCATTGTTTGAACTAGTCAAAGAACTCAAGTAGTCACTATTAGAAGTTGGAAAAATCTTCAGTAAGATATCTATTATGACCAAATTCACTACAAATATTTTGGAAAATAAGGAAGAGATAGAAACACAATTGACTACACTTTTCAATCAATTAGACCCATTGAATAGTTCAGTGATGGAGCATACTGCAAATTTGAAAGCATTGACACACAAGGAGACAAAACTTAAGGCAAAGGAGGACAAAATCAGACTGACATTGTTATAATTACAAGGATTCTTGACTCCACACATGGATATTATACAATAATATCTTAAGAAAGAAAAATTGTTGATAGGTACTCCAGACATGAGTACAATTGACAATATGGAGGATCTGGCTTCAGGCTTAAATGGAAATCAAATTTCCCTGACAGCACTAAAAGAGACATGGGAGAAGTTTCTTGGTACTACAAAGGTAAATTTCAAGATTATATTTGACAAATTATAAAGCTTAAACACCTTTGTATATATATATTTTTATCACAATTTTGGAAATTATTGTAAAAAAAGGGGGAATATATTAGTAGATCAAAAGGGGGAGTATATAGTATATAATCTTTTTCCATCAATGCCAAAGGGGGAGAATGATGATATCAAAATGATGAAAACTGACATTGATGATGATCACATACATGTTTGGTTGTCATTGCTGTAAATGTGATACATAGGTAAGAAAATTTTGTGTGAGTACAAGAAGTTATACCAATTAGTAGACAGTTTACCCAATCGATAACTACAAGTTAAGTAGAACAGGTGAACAAACAAACAAGTGAACATGAGAACATGTGAAGGTCAAATCAGTTCAAGAAGTCAAGTATACAATCAATACACTCGAAGGTTTATAGACTATAGGTGAAATAAGATTTGTGATCGCCCCACTTAGGCAACACTGGTAAAGGACATTAGTGAAGATACTACCAACCGGTCAGTTCATTGAACAAGTAAAAGTTAAAGGGTAAGAAATAATTTTGAATAATAATCTAAAGCGGTTATGATGGTGCAAGATTCAATGAATCTAGACAGAATAAAAAAATGTAGTACACTATTTCAAGAGTTGAATAAGTCAATTTCTTCATAGTTGTGTATAGATCTGATTATGAATTCAAGGCACATTTTGGACCAATAATATTGAAGAATTATTTCACATTGGAGAAGACAACTTCAAAGTTTGTAATGGTCGACATGGTATAATGTTTTTATGAGTTGGTTGTAACTGACAAAGAAATTTTGGAGAGAAACCAAAACCCTAATTAGGTTTGCAATCAAAGGTAAAATGCTATAAGAGGATAGTTACTGTTAATATAAGGAGCAGTTGAAGAATTTGTTGTGATATATTATGAAGAAACATTTGAAGTGTTAGATCATGGACATCGATTACAGAGGAGATTACAATGAAGATTCAAAATAGAGTTCAAAGATAGAAAATAGTATCAAAGGATCTTATTAGCATTCTAAAGTGCATTTCATAAGTTAATTCATTTGTTGTATTCCTTATAGTTTCAACAATCTAAAATCCCTTAATAGGGTAGTCTCTAATAAGACTTTGTCTTGTAAATCCCTTAACAGGGTGAACACTGTAATAGTGGGATTAAATCCTTTAAAAAGGTAGTCTGTAATAAGACTTTAGATACTTCTAATAACGTATCAATCACTCCTAATAGGGTGAGTTACCTATAAAGTGGAATATTATAAGCGCCTAACAGAGAACTCTTTTCTACTGCAGTGAGAACATTGTGGGTGTCATCCCCACCATGATTTTTCCCTCTGACCAAGGGTTTCCATGATAAAAATATGTGTTATGTGTGTGCATGTGTTGTTATTTCATTCACTGTACTTTTACTTTACACTTACAATTTTATGCTACATAGTTTGTAAGTTTGTTTTTCTATTATTCAGAGGTATTGGAAGAAGTCTAAAAGTTTTATTATCACTTATTCACCCCCCCTCTCATTACCTATTATTTCCAACAAGGATAATAAATTATCATGAATTACAGCTCATCTCTCATAGCGTTTTCCCTTCTTGATGTCTTGTCAAGAAAATATTAGCTCAGATTATGTACTGGTGAATAATTTAGAGTTGTTGATAAAACTCATTAATATTCCTTAATTGCAGCTCTTATATCCAACACTCATGCGATATCCAAATGAAATTCCTCCCATCAAATCAGGTATGGCACATATCATCATTTCACACCCTCCTAAAATCACCTGATGCAACACAACAGGAACAATTATCACAGTATAGTGAACTCCAAATTTATCCTTTGCAAAATAATGATGGGTCATTATTTCACAAGTCCCTCAACACACTATAGCATGGGAATGGTTGTGGTTTCCCCTTTATGCGAAGGGGAAGCGACAAGCTTCCAACTGTTTTACAATTGATAATATTTCAAAATTATAACTGTATTTACAAAGGTGATTCCAAAAGAAAAGCCTACAGATTCTCAGTTGTTACATGTCATAAAAATACAAAAAGATCATTTCATAACAACCTTCAAAAAAGGTAGTGATCAGTCGATGAAAATTCTAGCAAGCAATTGATTTAATTCATCTTGGAACTGCTCCTGGTTGAAATCATGCTCCTATAAATAACATGCAACTCCACCTTGTCCTGCTCCACTTCCAACTCAAAAATGTCACTTTGATACCCAGTGTAACTACTGGAAAGGTGCCGGGCAGCATACATTAGATTTCTCAAGATGTCAACTTGTTCTTCCTCATCAAAATCCAAATTTGGTTGAACAACAAGGCATGGATTCTCATTTGATGATCCATCAACTACTGGAAAACCCATTATGAATCAAAAAAATCTTCTTTATTGCACAAAATCACTGTCAAGAGCATCTTATAAAGAGATTAGTTACCAACTTGACAACCATATTAAATTTTTTAAATCATGTTACACATAAGGTGGCCCACCTCGAGAATGCAAGGATAATAAATGCTGAAGAATTACAGCTCATCTCTCGTAGTATTTTCCCTTCTTGATGCCTTGTCAAGAAGATCTTTGTAAGAAGTATGAAAATAATGAAAACATAAACAAGAAGTAATCCAAGAAAATGAAATGTTAGAATATTTACCATAAACCAAAGGAGAGAAAGATTTTAAGATCAACCACAAAGCACTTCAAGAATCCAACAATGAGCCAAGAGATTTTGGTAAGGGGAAAAGCAAAGAAAAACCCCTTTGTGAATAAGAATATGGCAAAAAGCCTAAAGGATGAGAGCAATAAG
>MU228531.1:200709-217705 GCA_018584345.1 Thuja plicata | reverse complement strand
TATCTATTTTCCTTATTAAAGGAATTACAAAATAGTGACATGTCCTCCTACTTGGACTAGAGGACAAAAACAAATAAGGATACCTTGGTTTATCCTTTTAATTACATATTTTCAACCAAGGAAAGATGAATTCTAACAATCTTATCTCAAATTATGTACTGGTGAATAATTCAGAGCCATTGATAAATCTCATTAATATTCCTTAATTGAAGCTCTTATATCCAGCACTCGTGCGATATCCAAATGACAATCCTCCCATCAAATTAGTACTGACACATCATCATTTCTCACCCTCCTAAAATCACCTAATGTGACATAGCAGGAAAAAGCGTCACAGTATCGTGACCTCCAAATTTATCCTTTTCAAAATAACGATGGGTCATTGTTTTGCAAGTCCCTCAACACACTATTTGTGGTATATCAAGATATCTCTATTTGCAAATTCTGACTTTAACAATCTGTGAAACAGTGACCGGAGGTTACCTTAGCATTTTTTATCAATTTGCCATTTCCCAAAAATTTTCCAAATAAAATAGTCCCAACAAAATCTACCTTGTGGTAGATTGTATGCTCGATCCTATATGGATGTATTTCGGTCCCAACTTTGGTTTTGTAATGTGTACCTTGGAGAAGGTTTTATGTAGTGTGGTGTATTGTATTGGTCAAGGTGGTCCTCATTTCATTCCTTCCCACCATAGGAATGTTTTGGTGCAACGTATTTCAAATTATGTAGCCAACCTTGTGGATCTCATGGTGTTATATAAATAAGGCATGAACATAAGAAAGATGGGGAACATATAAAAGTAATATAAAAGTGTGAAGTATATGCAAAGTGACTACAAATTCATGCAAAGGAGATCCATTTTCATGCAGAGAAGTCTGTATAATTTAGAGGTGGATTCTATTCCTTTTCATTTCTTTTGGAAGTGAGCCCTTGTATCGAAACTAATCCCTTGTATTGACAGTGAGCCTTTGTAACAGTAGTGATCCATTGTTTAACGACAGTGAGCCCTTGTATATCAGTAGTGAGCCCTTGTGTATCGACAGTGAGCCCCTATGTATTAGTAATGAGCCTTCTGACATTGAGCCCTTGTGTATTTACAGTAATCCTTCTTGTAGTGATAATTTATGGCACTAATCCTTTGTATCAAATCACCTTTTAGTGACAGCTTAATAGGTGTTTTTACATTTCATGAGAATTAGCTTCTCCTTGGTTTTACCTATCTTTTAATTTACACGTAAAATTTGGTGTTCTCTATTTTGGTGTTCCTATGCATTTCATGTTTATATTTTTGTGGATGTTTAATGTGATAAAATCAAAAATATTAAGTTGTTATTGGAACTATTTAAGTGTTAACCAACAGAGAGAAAAGTTAGTTAAATTTGTGTGGGAATGACTAATTCACCCCCCTCTCATTTATTTGTCCTATTCAACATAGTAACATTTTGTAAATGCAAGGCTGACACACCATTTTCCTAACATTTTTTATCCCAATCCTTTTTGTCACCATCCTTAAGTTATTTGGTATACATGGAGTAATTTATGGGTAGAGAATGACGAAGTCTTAAAATGACTTGACCCTGCCATGATAATCACACAATCTTTTTTCTCATTTTCTTGCTATCAAGATCTTTTGATGATACATCTTCTTGAGGTTACTTTTTTTACTAATTTACAACTAAGTTCAACATTAATTAGCAAGTAGGATAGGTGTGGTCATACAAAATATATCTCTTCTTGAAAACCTACTTGTTGAGTCATCAACCCATGGTGGCCCATATTCAATGAGTTTGGAATCTTGAATTTCATCCTATTGAGTAGTGTGGGTGGATTGCCTAGTGTAACTGTGCTATATAGTGTTGGAACTATATTGAGATGATGTACTAAGAGGGGAGGGGTGAATAAGTACCTCTAAAACTTTTCTTGGTTAGCCCATTAACCCTTAGTCATCAGTTTGTAATTTATCTCATCTAACTGTTCATCTTTCTTTATGCATATGTAATCATATCATACATTATTTTTAGAATGTAACCATAACAGAAACATTCATGAAAATAGATAACACATGACACAAGATATGATATCACAGAAAACTCCTGTTAAGGAAGTAAAAACTATGGTGGGGATTGTTACCCACAAACTTCACTATCTGCAGATAAGAAGGGGTCGGTTAAGGCTTACAATTGGTCACTTCTGATGACCTACCCTATTGGGAGTATTACAGTGGAGACCTGTTAAGATCTACTTTGTTTGAAGCTTTAGAAACACTATTAAGTGTGCACTCTGTTAAGAGATTTGGAAAGAATGGTTAAGTCCACCTTCTACAAAAGGATTTTAGATGTCATGCACTTGTTAGAATGCAACTACATAAGTCTTTGATCTGATGATAAATGCAATCTTCAATTGCTGATAATAGATCCTATAAAGCTTCATACATATTATTAATCATCCTTCCATGATTGAATAATACCTTTATCTGCTCGTCGGTAGCCTTTGTGTGTTCTTGATAATTGATGTACTTTGTTTCTAATATTTGCATGAATTATGCCTTCTGCTCTTTAGATGCTCTTTGTGGCTATCAATAATAAGAATTCATGTTCTCACAATTGAGTATGAACATCTATTTATACTAGTTTAGGTTCAATTCTTGATTCATGCATCACAATTTAACTCTAGATCCAAGGTATACAACTACACCTTGATCTTTAGTTAGATATGCTTTAGATCTGTTAGGATGCTTTAAAGCATTTACATAAAGCTTGCATGACCATCAAATTATAATTTAAAAAAAAATAAAACTCTATAAATAGAATTACATTGCTTTATCCGTCGTGTAGAAATTAGATCCACAATTTGCGGGTTCTTTATTTGTCTGTCAGTTCTGATGGTCGGTTGTCTTGCTCGTCGGTGTTCCTTTCTTGAACTTGTCGTCGGGTATGCCTTTTCTGTTCCTGTCGAGTTAGTTCTGAAAAATGTGTCGCCAATAATGCTTGTGGTCGCCGGTGATTCTTGTCACTTTTATACTTAGTATTTTTTCTCAAAATCTTTGTTCTGTCGGGTATGCTTGCATTTCACCGGTTCTTCTTGTGGTTCACTGGTGATGCTTTTTGTCTGTCAGTAATGCTTTGTCAATGTTTTTCATTGAGTATACTAATGGAAAAATAATGTCATCATATAGTGCACATCCCACTTTCTTTGCATCTATCATTGCTATCTTGTCATGATTCGTTGGTGGTCCTATGAGGCTACCACCTCAGATATCTACCATGAAATGGAGGATCTTGAAGCTAATCCCATTTCTACCAACTTGTAAGCCAAGGTGGCTCATCTTCACCACCAAAAGTAGATTATAGATTGTCATACTAGTTGACAGGGTCATATCAAAGCTAAGCTCAATTAGTAAATATGGATGATTGAGCTTCTAAAGATTTCTTTTTATCTCTTCATGCTTTTCATTCCTCACCAAGTATTAACAGAATTAAGGAAGGTCAAAAGTGCTCTCTAAGATATCAGACATTCTCTCGATATTTTTTTCCGCTATGAAAAGGTTTTCACAGCTTAGGAGGCTTCCTTGGAGAAAAATATATCTCTTCAAAATTACCTCACGATTTTCTCGTTTCAATTTTTTGAAGCCCAACATTCCTTTTGTGATAAATTTATCTCTTGAAGATCTTAAGGAAGATGTCATCTCCATGGAAAATGATAACACCCCGAGATGTGACATCTTCCCTTATGAATTTTAAAAAGTCATTTTTCCCTTGTGTGGGCTCAAACTTACTTAAATTCTATATTAAGGCTTTGTATAATCAGTTATTGTGACAATTGATCAACAAAGATAATATTAAATACATACTTAATCCTGGCAACCCCAAGGACATTTGTAGCTTGAAATCAATTTCTCTACTCAATGTTTTATACAAAATCTTTACCAAAGTCTTATCTCTAAAAATTCATCACTTTTTATTGTGAATCATCCATCCTGAGTGGATAGGTTTTACTAAAACTAGGTTCATCTTGGATAGTATTTTTTTTTAAGGAATAGAATGGGCCTGTCATTATGGACATAATGTCATCTTCCTCAAGATTGAATTTTCCAAAAACTATTATTGTATTGAATGACCTTTCATCCTAGCTATATTGGGTGCTCTTGAATTTGGCCCTCGTTTCATCCAATATATTAATATGTTATTTAGTGATGCCTTTGCACATCACTATTAATTGTCATTAATCTCTAACCTTTGGGCTCCACTATTCCATTTTCTAGAGTTTCCCTCTAGCTCCCTTCTATGTTAGAGCGGTGAAGGATTTGGGTATCTTTTGGAAAATTCTACTTCAACTAGGTGGGCCAAAGGGATCTCCCTTCTTCAGTCACTTTCCCAGCTAGTTAACGATCATTCTATAGTTGATTCTTTCCTCATCCTGGTTGAAGAGGAGAAAAACATCATAGAGGCCCTTCAATGCCTTGACACATTTTTATTGGCTTCTATCTCTTCCATTTAGTTGCACAAAACCTAGTTCTATCAACAATCCTTCCTCTCATCTCTTCCTTAGATAATCTATTATGGGTGGAAGTGGATTGTGCATAGGGGAATCTTTCAATTTCTAGGCATTCGTTTCCTTTCTAGGCCTCTCCTATGGACATTTGGAATATACTCCTCTCAATAATCAAGAAGAAGTTTTCTTATTGGATTACCAAACCACTCTCACTACATGGCAAATTCCAAGTGTGCTCTAAAATTATTGATGTCACCCATTGTACTATTATTCAGGCTCCCTCTAAGGCCTCTTATTTGAAATTGAAAAAAAAAATTGCAATTTTTTCAAGCTTGTTTAAGAGACCACAAAGATTTTAATAGGGTCACCTAGGAGTTCTGTGAGCTCTTGTGTGACTCTGGTTGTCTTGGGATCTTCTCAATCCAACAAGGATTAGCACTTTGTGCTAAATGGATCTCTACTCTTGGGAAGATATGGACCTATTTTCCAAAGCTAGTATGAATATGTACTCTTGGAAAGATATAAAATCTATTTTTCATCTCTCTCATCCATATTGAGAGACATTTTAAATTGTCATGTCTTCTCTGCCTCTAAATATGCTACACAATATTAACATTCACACAGTGAATCCATGGTGCAAAGATTGGTGTTTGTATCCCAACATTGTTGTCTGTAATTACAAGCCTTGACTAGGTTACCGTTGGCTCTCTCTCCACACCTTCCCATGGTATCAAATTTGAATCTTTGATGACATTTTTAGGCACCTTTGTTTATCTACCAATGACTATTTTGCAACATCTAGTTTGTAGTCATTGAGACTAAACTTGCTTATTTTGCCTAATGTATTCTTTTCTGAGGCTTTTCTATGGGATCTCTCCTTTGACATATGGGTATTATTGTCCCTTGTTGTCCTTTTTGCATCCAGCCAGAGTCTTTGAAACATCTTTTTTGGTTTTTTCATCGATCTTGAAACTTGAGTTTAATTCTTGACATCTTTCACCCCTTCTGGCCAGAACCATTTTCTTGGCATATGGATTTTTTGGGAGATTAGCCTTGCATCCCCTTCAAGTTTACCCACTTTTTACATGCTTTTAGGGTGGAGATCATATTTTTTTTATAGAAAGATAGGAATGTTGTTTTATTTTATTATAATTCTATTAATAATGGTGTTTTATTTTTTACTAAAGTATGTATTTATAATAATGTGATGCTTTAGATCTAGGTCCAGAAAATAATGTGGTGTTAGAGGTGGTACACCTCCAGAAGATTTTAGATCACTGGGGAAATTCCCCTCACATGGTTTCCAAAGTTCCTTTTTATAGTTATACCTCATGTGATTGGTCCCCACCTCATGACCATTGGCATGGCCAAAGTTCCTCTTCTCAACACCCTCAAACCTCATAATCCTAGGCTCCTTAACACTAGTTCGTCATGGGAGTGGTTTTGCTAGGTGATACTCTACCTCTCCTCCATGTAAAGTTTTTTCCTCTAGGTGGGACTCTAAAGGATTGTGTTGGAATGATGGAATGGTGTGTATTGAGAGGGGAGGGGTGAATTAGTACCCTTAAAACTTTTTATCAATTAACCCTTAATCCTTTAGTAATCAATTCCTTGCATTACCGACCATATTGCTTTTCTACCTTATGCATGTAATATCAAAACATAAAATTAATTGCATGTAACCATTCATGAAATGTAAGTACACATGACACAAGAATTGGTAACGCAAAAAACTCTTGTTAGAAGGTAAAAACTGCAGTGGGGATGAATCCCACAAAGCTTCACAATCTACAGAATGGAAGGTGTCAGTTAAGGCTACAAGTTTGATCACTTCTCATGATCTTACCCTATGAGGAGTAACATTTTAGACTGGTTAGTTCTACTTTGTTAAGATATTTAGCAACATTGTTTAGTGTGCACTCAGTTAAGAGATTTACATAAGGATTGTTAAATCCACCTTCTTAAATGATTTCTTCTATTTGCTACACTTGTTAGAATGCAGTCAAAAATACTTATTGACCTGATTATATGCAATCCTGAATTGCTGAGTACAAATCATTTAAGTTCACAATGTATGTTTATCACCTATAGTTATTGATTAATATCTTTTTTCTTCTCGGTAGCCTTGAATCTTGTTCTTCATAATTGATTTCATCTTTTGCTATCCTTCTACATAAAACTCTCTATCTGATCCTTAGATATGCTCTGCGGCTACAATCATCTATTGGAAAGTAATCAATTTTGTGTAAATGTGATTTAATTTTTGGTTTTCATTTATGGCAACAAATCTGGGTTTCAGACCGATTCCAAAAAAGATAAGTTTTGATGATTCAAAAATTGACTAAGTGTAGAAGCAGAGATACAGAAGTGTTTTGGACGCCGAAGATCGAGATCGGTGATTTAGGGAAAGGGAGCTTAGAGGAAGATATTATGTGATATGTATAACATCCACCTAAGATCGATTTGATTTTGGTTGAGTCTACGGTGAGTTAGACACAATTGAAGACAGACAGACTACAGTAGAACAATGAAACAGAGTAGTTTGACAATAGTAAAGATTGAGGAAGTATGGCTTGGACTCCAGAAAATAGAAGTTGTATTTTGGTTATTGATAGCTTCCACATTGACTATGCAAGAGCACTTACTATGCATTTGATATTTACTATATTAAATGTATTTTGTATTGAAAGCCGACTTAGTAATATTTGTAATATTCATATTGAGAGCCGACTTTGTAAAGTTGTGAGATATATATGTAAAATCTTTTTGGTAAAGATAGATGTTGAAAATATTGCAATGTTGGTAAGTGGTTAGTGGAAAGTTGGATGAGTTTGTGAGTGAATAGCAGAGAAGAGAATGATATAGATCATTGAAGAACGTTAAAGGAACTATCTCAGAACTAGTGCTGCTTGTTTTTGTTCATGACTAAGAACACTTTGTAACATGAATTATATTGTAAGAGTTGTAAGCTCATTTGGCCCCTAACAGGGTGTTGTGAACCTTTAACAGGGTTGTAATTCCTTTAACAAGGAAGTGTGCTATGTAATATTCATCTCCTAACATGGCTAGGTCTCCTTATAGGGACATTATACTTTAGTACATGCTTGTGGGTACCATCCCCACCGGGGTTTTCCCTTGGCCAGGGTTTCCTCAAAAACAAAATATGGTGTTATGAGTACTGTGTCATTTTCCTATGTTCTTTTGTTTACTGCAAGTTTATGGTTGATATATAAATGGTTGAAGAATTTAATTAAGTGCTATAATACTAATTCACCCCCCCCTCTCAATATTATCCAATCCTAACAATTGGTATCAGAGCTTTTCGCCCTTGGAGAGAAAGTCTAACAGCTTGAGGGAGATCATAATGGATTTGGATAGTTTTCAAGAAAACTTTGGTGTTGCACTTGAAGACCTTGACAAAGCAAAAGCAGAGAATGGAGAGTTGAGATTCAACATGCGAAGAGCTGAGAAATTCATAAAGAAGCTAAAAGATCAACTTGAGATTTCCAGAAACCAAAGACAAGATCTTGTGGTTCAGGTAAAAGAGGATTCAGATGAAGACAGTTCAGATTAGGCAAAGCAACTCAAAGAAGAGAATGAAACTCTGAAACTTGAAAATGAGACTATGGCTAAAGAAATATAGGTACAGAAGGATTTTAAGAAGAAAGTGGAAGAAGCTTTAAATAGTGCATTAGATCAAATGAAGAATGAGGCTGACAACTACAAGAACAAGTATCTGACATTGGAGAAATACAATCAAATTATAAAAGGTGAACTTGTTGAAGCAAAGAATCACATTGAGAAACTTCACACCAACAGTGATTTGATTGATGAAAAAAGAGACAAATACAAACCTAAACGTGATATGACTGGTATTGGCTTCAATGAAGCTGGATGCTCAAAGAATCAGGAAGAGAAATCAAATGAGAAGATTGATGTTGAGAAACCTTCTATTGAAGAACCTAAAGAGAAGATCAAACCCTTCATAGGTAGATGTTTTTCCTATAACAGATTTGGACACATGAAGAGAGACTATAGAGGTAATGCCCCTTTTAGAACTTTTTCTAGTTATTGTTTTAACTGTAACGGATATGGGCACAAGAAAGAAGAATGCGGAAAACCTAATCAATCAGGATGTAGACAAGACAATGAAAGAGAATCTATAGTGAAACCTACATGCTAAAAATGTAATAACATTGGACACATTGCAAAGTACTGTAAGCTACAAGTCAATCAGGAAAGAAGACCTCCTATATGTTACAAATGCAGTAATCTAGGACACATAGCAAAATTTTGCAGTTATAATGGATCAGACAACAAAAGAGTACCACCTCCTATGAATTCACAGAAGAATGGAAATGATATTGGTAAGAATGTTGCAGATTTGAAGAGTGATTTTGAAATTTTTTTTAAGAAGGTAGAAGATAGCAACAATGGTAAAATATGGAAGATCAAAGAAACAAGTGAGACATCAGTTCAGGGAGAGTTAGTAGAGGCTACTGGATCTTCGCCTGATGGTAGAAAGATAGAATCAACCTAATTGGCTGATCATGGTCTTAGGGGGAGCATTGGATATAGACATCAGAATATATCCTGCCATGAAATTCATGGATTGAGATCATGCAAGCTTGGGCATAAGCTTGGTCGACATCATGGAGTATACATCTAAGAGTGCAACATCAGCCGACACATATATTTTGTTTGCGAGATCTAACAGCCAACTGGACAGTTTTAAGAGAAAGAAAAATTCAAAACTTAAACTTGAATAAAGCACCATTTGATGACTTATCTCTTTACCATTTGACAAAGAGCGAGCTAAGGAAATCAGAGAGAAGAGAAGTTCAGATTATTCTACATTGGTCGTGCATGATCGATTAAAGGATAAACTCATAATTCAGCGGAAGAATGGTATTTACATTATCTAGCCATGGATGCACCTATTATTTTTGATGTTACAGATCAACCTAGGTATAATTTTAAGAAACATCCATTCAAATAATGTGAAGAGGATCCAGAGGGAGCATTTTCCCAAACCTCGTATGGCATGTTACACGTAGAAGATATTAGGGCTTACATACATTGTAAGTATGACATATTGGGAATTGATGATATATCAACTGAGATGGAGTATATGACTGACAATGGAGTCATGAGAGAAGAATACAAGCATATTAATCAGTTGAGCATAATGAAAATTTTGGATTTATACGAATTCGATGAAGATGAATGGTTCAAAATACTGTGAAGTAGGGTTCATGATCAGTTTATCTAGATTGGTGATCAACCTATGAAGATTTGTAGTGACCTAATCCATGAAATCACTAGATTGGACAACACCAAATTCATACCTATTGCGGAGAAACATGTGAAGAAAGAAGTTGAAACCCTAACTCATTCTAAATGGCACAGACGGGCAATGATAGTAAATGACATCTTTCAGCAAGATGTAAGATTGATTGCGATGATACTTGGGTACAAGTTCTACTACAGTAGCATACCTAAATCAGTATCTGCTGGGGTAATCATGATGGCATGGAGAATGGTGAAGGAGAATGTACAGTATAATCTATGTAAATTTTTGGCACAACAATTCCTTGAGAATGTAAAGCTTTTGAAGAAGGACAAAATGAAAACCTTCAGATTTGGTTCATTGCTGATGCATATGTTCATTCATATTGAGCACAAGTTTCCTAGCTTACATCCTAGTGGTTGGAAATTTGGAGTACCTACTGGCATATTGATTTCACATAGCTACAAGAGATAGAATGATACTTGGGTCGATGGTGAACTATTTGGTATGATCAAGATACTACAGAGATAGATGAAGACAAGAAACATAATACATGAAGACATTGTTGAGAAATACAAAGATACAATTTGTTTCATGGTTGAAACTAATTGTGTGTGCTTTGAAGCAGTCATACCAAGGAAGAAATGGTGTTATCCTATGGGTTATGAAGTAAGTTCTGAAGTACTTACTATGCAAGTAGAACATTTACTTGCATCAAAGATTGATACAATAGAGAAAAGATGGGGAGCTTATGAGGAAAATTCAACAAAAGTAAGAGTAGAAAAGACTAGAGGTTTGAGGAAGAGAAAGATTGAAAATCTTGTACATGAATGTGGAGTTAAATCTGGATTGACAGAAGAGAAACTAAAAGAAGTCAAATAGAAGATGACAGAAAGATCACTTGGACCAGCAAGTGGAAGTACTACAACCCCTCCCACTCTTGAGGTAATTATGGTAGACAGTCCACCTCCTCCTCAACATAAAATAGCACAAGCTGAAACTATCACTTCTAGAGTTACAAGATCAAGCATACAAACATCACCTAAAGAGCAGAGCACAGTAGGAGAAGAGAAGAAATCATAAAAACACATTTGGAAACCTGACCTGAAGATGCTAGAGAAGAGAGCATTAGAACAAGGAAAATTGGTCACAATTGATAAATACTATAACAGGTATGAAGAAGCAGACAAACTTAAAATCGAGGACATTGTGATAGAGCACTTACTTACTTTCAAGAAGACACTGTTAGAAATTGAAGGAAGCATTCCCATAGACCTATATGGAAGATTGGAGATAAGAAAACATGTTGCACAAATTGAAGATGATACAATCAGAAACCAAGAAATTGATAACATGTTGCCTGTGATATCAATTCAAGAAAGGGACAGAATATACAAGGAACTAAAACCTCTACTAAGGACCAAGGTGAGATTATTGAAAATCATGGCGAGGAAATATGATGAAGTCACTGAGGAAACTCAGAAGGCACTAGAGAAGATACTGATGAGTACCACTTCTAACAAGCCCTCACCTCCTAAGACTACTTCTCCCACACAATTGGGAATGGGTGAGAGATCTAAGGCAACAAAGACATCTACTAAGAAGAGAAAAGTATATCCACCACCAGATTTCTATGTTTCTGGTGTAGAAGTAAATCTTGACACCTCTCAAGATGAAAAGGACCCTTTTTTAGGGAACATGGATGCTTCTATAGCGGATGAGGCTAAACAGAAGAAGGAAGAGGAACAGAAAAAGATAGAGGATCAAAAGAAGGAAGAAGAGCAGAAGGAAGAAGAAAAGAAGATAGATCAGAAAGAGGATGAAAAGAAAGAGGTAAACACATCATCCATTTCATTATAGGCAAGCAGTGATGTAAATGTTGACAGCATGGATGAAGTAGAATTAGTAAAATTGGCATTTACTGCTTGAAAAAAGCAAAGGAAAGATCAGAACAGAAAGGAGACAAGAAGGAAAAGGTAATCATAACATCAATTGATATTGTATACAAATTGCTTCTTGTACTCCTTGTTTTTTAGAGCAAAGATGACATTGAAAATCTGAGAATCACACTTGGTGAATTTGATGGGCACTATGAGAACTTATTGAAGATAGCAGAGGAGAAAGCAGAGAAGACATACTCAGAGAAGAAGCTAACAGCAGTCTGCAAATCTATCACATGGCATTTAGACATTGTGAAAACTTGCTTGACAAATGCAAGGAACTGCATTGGACATGGGAGAAAATTGTTTAGCTATTGCATGAATCCAATAAGGCATGTTCAGAATGTAGAAGACATTAATGCCAAAGAGAGGGAAACTCTGAACAGTATGATGGATGGTTGTGAAACATCTTCACAATCCACAACAGAGTTAGACAAAGAAGTCACAAGGATTTTGGCTAAACTCGGTGTATTAGATAATGAGAAAGGGAGAGTATTGACAAGACTCAATTTGTTGAAAATATTTATCACTCCTAAGTTATCAATACTTGAACTTCATCTCTCAGACTTGGAGAAAGTGATAGATTCACTGGATAAATCTATGCCCATAGAATTGAAAGAAGCTGAGACCACATCATTTGCACTGAATTGCTTAATTCACATTAGCCAAATTTTGTTCAAAACATGGACTGCAGAAGTGAAGATCTTGAAAGATTCCTTTAAGGGATATTTTCAAACTGGTGAGCATGAACTAAAACCTATTGTTGTATATGCACCTTTGTCATTGTTGTCAAAGAGGAGAAGAGAAGAAAAAAATACAGATACATATATAATAAAAATTATATAGGAGAAGAAAAGAAAAGAGAAAAGGAAAAAGAAAGGAAAATTATAGAGGAGACATATTTGTTGGAACACTTATTCATTTTTTGTTAAGTGTTGCCATTAATGCCAAAGGGAGAGATTGTTGGAAAGTAATAAATTTTTTGTAAATGTGATTTAATTTTTGGTTTTCATTTATGGCAACACATCTGGGTTTCAGACCGATTCCAGAAAATATAAGTTTTGATGATTTAGAAATCGACTAAGTGTAGAAGCAGAGATACAGAAGTGTTTTGGATGCCGAAGATCGAGATCAATGATTTAGGGAAAGTGAGATTAGAGGAAGATAGTATGGGGTATGTATGACCTCCACCTAAGATTGAATTGGTTTTAGTTGAGTCTACAGTGAGTTAGACAGAATTGAAGATAGACAGAGTACAACAGAACAGCGAAACAGAGCAATTTGACAATAGCAAAGATTGAGGGAGTCAGGCTTGGACTCTAGACAATCGAAGTTGTATTTTGGTTGTTGATAACCTCCACATTGACTATGAAAGAGTGCCAACTATGAATTGGATATTTAATATATTAAATGTATTTTGTATTGAAGGCTGACTTAGTAATATTTGTAATATTCATATTGAGAGCCGAATTTGTAAAGTTGTGAGATATATTTATGTAAGATCTTTTTGATAAAGATAGATGTTGAAAAATTTGTAATGTTGGTAAGTGGTTAATGGACAGATGGATGAGTTGTTGAGCGAATAGTAGAGCAGAGAATGACAAAGATCATTGAAGAACATTAAAGGAACTATCTAAGCACCAGTGTTTCTTGTTTTTGTTCATGACTGAGAACACTTTGTAAGCTGAATTATATTGTAAGAGTTGTAAGCTCAGTTGGCCCCTAATAGGGTGTTGTGAACCTTTAACAGGGTTGTAATTCCTTTAACAAGGAAGTGTGCTATGTAATATTCAGATCCTAACATGGCTAGGTATCCTTACAGGGACATTATACCTTAGTAAATGCTTGTGGGTACCATCCCCACCGGGGTTTTCCCTTGGCCAGGGTTTCCTCAAAAAAAAAAAATGGTGTTATGAGTACTGTGTCATTTTCTTATGCTCTTTTCTTTACGGCAAGTTTATGGTTAATATATAAATGGTTGAAGAATTTAATTAAGTGTTATAATACTAATTCACCCTCCCTCTCAGTATTATCCAATCCTAACATCATCATCACATCATCTTGTTATGATTGATTACACATATATTTATAAAATGATTTGACCTATTTAGGTTTCATGTTATACAATGATAACTCTATGATCAAAGGTTTACAATTTGACCTTGATCTCCTAGTTTGCACATTTTTAATCAGTTAGAATGATTAAAACAATTACATGTGCTTTACTTGTCCCTCAAGAAATGGTTTTAAAGATAAGCATAAAGCTAAATATAAAACATAAGTTTTTTATGTGACGTGTAACTCAGATCCACATTTCTCAAAAATAAAGTTGTCTCTCGATAGACTGGTGCTCGGGTTGCTCTGTAGTATTTCCTCGGTGATCTTTGTAGACATTTTGCTTCCTGGGTTGCTCTGTAGGTCATCTGTCAGTTTACACTGTAAACTGTGTTGTCAGTTTACACTGTAAAACTGTCTATTGGTGAAAATTGGTTTCGGTGTTCTCTTGCACTTTAACATTTTTGGTGACCTCAGTGAACTATTGTGTCGGGTTACACTATAAACCTATCTTCTGTTGATCATGTTACCGACGGTTCAAAAACTATTTCCTTTGTATACTAATGACAAAATATGATCATCATAGTGGGGTTATCTACTAGCAGTGGCAATGGTTGGTTGGCTTCCACTGGAGATGGTGGTTGACCTAATTCTTCCAAATGGCTTCTCGGGTTGGCTTTGGAAATTTTTCCTGCTCGTGATGATAAAGATAAGGAGGAGGATATTGTTGATGAGTGGTGGTCTCCCCCTAAGGTCACCCCTAACCCCATTAATTTATGGGGGAATTCGGTTGATAGGGACCCCATCATTGTCATATGGTGCTTCCCTTGTTGCTTAAGCAACTTGTTTTTACTATTTATTAGTTTTCTATACTTTGCCTATGTCATTGTTTTTGGGCCCTACCTATGTGTTTTTTATGTATTGTGGGCACTACCTGAGTGACTTTTAAGATTGATCTTGTGTCCTCTTACATTTTTTGTGAATGTGTACATAATTTTATATAAATTAATCGAGTCATACATACTTATTCATAAAAAAATACTTAACCAGAAAGATATGACTATAATTTCACATCTAACATAGTGTAGCAACTTCCTCTAAAATTCCTTTATCCTTTCTTCTCCTTTCTTTCAAAAAATCTTAGTCATTTCTACCAAACATTTTATCCTCTCTCCTTCAAACCTTAATAATGTTTTGCATTTGGTTCCCTTTTCCCCTCTAATTGTACCAACATTGTGCATGTCAGTATTATACTTCTTTCTCCGCTCATTGGAGTAAAGTTTCCATTTTAGACTCAAACATTTTCCTTCCTCTTTGCTAAGAATTGATCCAAAGGAGTGGTGGAAATTGAAATGGATTTCTCTTAATTTTTAGGAAAGCCACCCTTAATGCATTCATTTCTAGTGTTATAGGACATATATTTAATATTTAATTTTAAATTTTAATTTTAAAATATCCTTACTTAAATCTTACATTTTAATTATCTTCACATAGAAAATAGTAACCAAACTAGACAATGAATTGTTTATCCTTCCATACTGTTCCAATACTAACAAAAAAGGATAATATGAAAATAATATACAATGACAACCATGATCACACATCTAACCCACAATCAAAACATAAGACAACTCTTGACTATTCATTATCAATTATAGGAAAGATACTTGTAGAAAATTTAATAAAGACACACATTGAATCAAACCAACACCTTTATTAACATAGAAAACCTTGTGAGTGTACACAAATAACTATTTCTAAAAAGCATAAAATGATTGCTAACCATCTCAATCTGTAACCCTCTCTAGATGATAATACTCTCCACCTTCAATTAAGAGGGAAAATTTATACTTTCATGCATCCATCTCATTATCATAGTGTAGTTATTTTGTTAGTCATAATTGTGTCATTGTTGTTGACATCATATTTCCATAATCCATGATTCTAATATCTTTTTGGATTTTTGGATTAGATTGTTTGTTAGTTTTTTAATCAACTTTTTGAATCACACTTTGTGATCCATCATTAAGATTCGAGAGAGTCTTATCTTATGCTTAGATATTATATCTAGTAACATTTCTTTTCCTTTTTATGTAATTTTGGTACCCTTTGTTTTGAACCATGTGCCTCACCTCCTCTCTCTTCCTTTTTAGTCTGGGCTTGGTTTGCAACTAATCATTTTTGTCTCTTAGCTCTCTACCATCCTGCTGATGGATCACAGAGTCACAGGAGGGAGGGTGGCTCACCCTGTTTAGAGTTAAGCTCCAAGTTGCTAGGTTGCCCCTACTGATCCTTCTCAGTGACCAAAAATAATGTATCAAATAATAACTTGTGATAATAAAGTCTTTTCATGATTAAAAAATCTTCCTTGTTGACAAGACATGTGGCCCCTCTCCATTCTCTATGCTATCTTAGTGTGGTGACAAGACATGTGGCCACTTCTCCAAGGTTTTTTAAATGCAAGGTTTTTTTTTTTTTGGCATAAAATTTGAAAAAGCCAGGCTTGAAAACCAACACATAGGAGAGTATAAAAAGTTAACAAATATTAAAATGATTAAGATGAGCTAGTAAGGAAGGCTATGGGGTAGTTTTAATTATCAACTTCATAACCTTAACTGTTTTGATGATGGATGAGATTGTTAATAGTTTTCTAATTTCTAATTTGTATTAGACCCACTCAATAATATAATGATTGATCATTTTTAAGGGTTATGTAACATTAGTTGTTTAGGTTAATTTATAATTGCGAGATTTACGAATCTAATTATTAGGGATTTTGTCTTAAGTATTGAGTAGTCTATAGAGAGAGACGGATTTGTTCATTTGATTCAATTGTTTAGATGATGTTAAAAATTTTATTCCTTATCAATGTAAGGGGAGGGGATTATATTTCTCTTGTGATCTATTTAGGGGTTATGCTCAATTTTTATTAAAAGTAAATTTAAATGGTGAATTAGGAGATAATTCTAATGTCTTAATGAAAAGGTTAAATTTAAGTCGTATGTTAGAAATTGATGGATTAGAAAAAAAATGTTGTTTTATCATAGGAAAATAATTTTATTAATGATGTTAGTAGGGTAGGAAATCAAATTTGATTTTAGCTATTGGATCTCAATTAATAGTTGATTGATATAGTGAAATTGTTATTCAATCTTAATCTTGTCAATATCTAAATGTCAAATGTTAACTGGAATTAAACTTGGATGGATTAGTTGC
>MU228531.1:185453-200659 GCA_018584345.1 Thuja plicata | reverse complement strand
TTAACTGGAATTAAACTTGGATGGATTAGTTGCAATCTAGGGTTAAGGTTAAGTAAGGGCAACCCAGATCAACATATGTACCTGAACCACTAACTTCCATCATGATTTTAATCAAGGAATCAGAGTTAGATAAACTTGAGTTGAGCATTCAGATAACCCGTGGAATAAGTTGATGCCCATTTTTCCATTTGTTTGTGGCTTGACCCTTAATCAGTCTGTGCTTATACCTTGAAATTTGAAGGTTAACCCTACCTTTCTATTATCTTTCCAACTCTTCCTCTGTTAGTTGCACGTTCTTAGGTGCTTAAAAAAAAAAAATTGTGTGTGTGTTTTCCCCTAGTTTTGGGCATGACAATATTATATCTAGTAATCTTTCTTTTCCTTTTTATGTAATTTTGGTACCCTTTGTTTTGAACCAAGTGCCTCACCTCCTCTCTCTTCCTTTTTAGTCTGGGCTTGGTTTGCAACTAATCATTTTTGTCTCTTAGCTCTCTACCATCCTGCTGATGGATCACAGAGTCACAGGAGGGAGGGTGGCTCACCCTGTTTAGAGTTAAGATCCAAGTTGCTAGGTTGCCCCTACTGATCCTTCTCAGTGACCAAAAATAATGTATCAAATAAAAACTTATGATAATAAAGTCTTTTCATGATTAAAAAATCTTCCTTGTTGAATGGAGGAAATTATTTCAAAAGTTCCTTCATAAACATACATACATAATAAAAAACCAAATATTCACTTCCGATTTTTGAAATAAAAGTTTCATGAAAACACACTTCTTCAAGTTTATCATTTTAATTTATTGTGATTTAGAAAATTTAAAAAAATATTTTTCTTATAATTTGACAAAAGATTTTCCAAAAATACTCATAGATTTTCAAGAACAAGTATTTTGTGCCTAGGTAACTCTCGCGATGAGAATGATTTGTTAAATGTGACATGAATTTTGGATGATTTTTATGACTATATTTTTTTTTGAAAATGACAACATAGTGAGATGTCAATTATAAACTCAATCTAGCCTAACACAAACAAATGTTTATCTCATAAAGAAGAGTATGAGATGTGGACTATGAACAAATATAACCCAAGCCTCTTCAATCCTCTAAATGTTTTATTATAATAGAATTGATTTAGAAATTTTAATGAAGCTATGTAAAGTGGATTCAACCTATAATAATCTAGTGAAGCTAATAAAATATTTAAATATAATAATTTAAATTAATTAAACAAAGAAAATGAGAAATTCACACGTGAAAACAAATGTTGCAAGAAATAAATTTGGGAAAGATTTTGTAATTCACAATGTATTTTTTATTCATATGGTCCGCACAAGCGGGTAGTCATGAGACAAAAATAGTAATTAGGAGTAAGCAAATTAATAATTACGCCTATTTCACTGACTTATTTACTGTGATTTTCTCCCTTTCTTCTAATAGTGGCAATTTCAAACTTTCTATGAGCCAAAATTCTACTATTTCTAAAAGTGATATCATGGGTGGGGACAAAGTGAGGATCAAGCCACGAAAACTCAATGAATTCAAAAATGATCCTACAATGTGGCATATTTTAAAAGAGGGAGGGGTCACACTGTTTATTGAGAGTTTTAATGGATATGATCAAAATCTATCCATACAGTTCACATCTTCATGGGAGGGTAGAAGGGTTATGTTGGGAGGCATTTCATTTGAGGTTAATGAAGAATTCATATCAAAATCAATTTCCCTCCCTACAACTGGCAGAAAGTGGAGAAAAATGAGCGGTGTGTCAAATACATACAACCTCAACCATTTTTCAAGGAGGACGTAAGCCCTACTAAAATTTATGGTGGATATGAAAGAGAACAACTTATCGAACCCTGGGAGCAAGTATGCCTAACAGTGATGAAATATTTTATCCTTGAATGCAGGTTTAGGGTTTATTACTTTTATCATATGCCTTTCTTAATAATTTTCATAATCATAGCCTTATTTATTCCCCCTTTTTCTCCTAAATTCCTTAGAGATTTCTATGAAATAAGTTATAGATAGTGGTAGGAGTCAGGATAGAAAACCTATACCCCTTCACCAAGGGCTGGTATTTTGTCTCTACTACTTCCATCTAGCATTATTCCTTCCTAAACATATTTTAGTCTAGGAAGCCCCTGATTCCACCACCCCTCCCTCTACGAGTTTGATGGATGCCCCTAGCCCGAGTACGAAGAAATGTATTAAGAATTTGAGACTAAAAATTGCTTCCCATCAAGGCTCTCCTAAAACCTCCACCAACATTTCCACTAAGATGAAGCCTATTGGACATAAAAGGAAAGCTTTGCCCCTTGTTAAGAGAAAAGGAAAAACATCTATGAAAAAAAATCCTATTTCACTATACAAGAGATTGTTTCTAAAGATGAATCCATTGAAGAAACTAGTACCCCTAGACGATCCAATAGCCTCGCTACTCGTTCAACTGATAACAGAAAAATAAGAAAAGGGTGAACTCTGACACTAATGAGGAAGAGGGTCATAGGAGTGAGGAGAATGAAGAAAAAAATAGAGATGAAGAAGATGAAAGAGGGGGATGTTGAGCATGATGGAAGTTTGTAGACTACTAATAGTTCCATATGTGTTTCTGAAAGCCTCAAGAATGAGCCCATTAATCTTATAGAAAACATGATGCACGAGGAGGAGGATGTGAGTAAACCAAGTGCTACTAGGACCTATAAGGATAAATAGAAAGGGACTTGTCTTAAGTGCCACACCACCACGAATGAACTGGAAAAGACCAAAGCTGGGGTGTGTGAGCTTGAAAGGAAATTTGCTAGCATATCCAGGTTCATCCTGCAAGTAATGCATAGCTCTATCACCTCCTTGAGTCTACTTCAAAAGAAGAACCTTGGTGCTTATGAGAATGACAAAGGCAACTACAAAGAACTTTCAATTTCATGACAGAGGACTGGTCTAAGGTGCTACAACAAGGGGGGTGCAAGTTCAGAGGAGCCTAATAGGGACATGGTCCCTTGTGTTTTTTATTCCTCTGTTGTTAATTTTCATACTTGGCACTATGTTAATACTTTTAAAGTTGTTTATTTTTTTTTGTTTTCAAACTCTAAGTAGTTTAGTTATGGTTTTTTCTAGGGATGGCCCTAAGAAGTCTTATATAAGACTTATGGTACTATAGATGGTTTGATGGATAAGCACTCTATAGACTATGGCTATTTTGATGGTGTTGATGTTAGGCATGTTCAAATTATTTTTGATATTCCTAGTGTTTTGTTAATGTGTTGTTAACTTTTTTTACTATCTTTCCTACTGACTATCTGTCCCGTGGGCTTTGATGTAGAATGACAACACCCTAGTTTTTGTTGCTTTTAATATAAAATAAATTAATGTTGCATATATAGCTCAAGCAAGATGTTAGTGTAAAATATCAAATCTTCTTCATTCCTTCCTATTGGCATTCATTCTTGATATATTTGCAAGACAAGATAAAAGGTGAACATGGGTGAACTTTGCAATCACCTAAAAATGGTCTAGCTTAATCAATTGCCCTAAATGTTAATCAAAAGATCAAATCAAGCTAATCCTAAATATAATTATGTAATTAAGTTAGATCAATTTAATTACATAATTCATTAATCACCAATGATCATTCATTAATTAATTCTCCTAAGCCATTTAATCAAATTCACACTAAAAAATCTCATGGATAAGGAAATTAATTAGTTTGATTTAATTAAATGTCCTAATATCCAACCAACTCACAAAAGGACATAAAGTCAACACATCAACCAATGAGATGGAATCACGTGGATCACTCAAGGTCCTAATCTCAATCACTCATTGTGAATCAATCTCAGCTTTCCAATTCAAATTCAAATTTGAATCACTTTCCCTTCAAGGGAAAATCTATAAAATCAACCTCTCATCAAGTCATTTCTATCTAGATCTCTCACATACCTACATGTTATCAATTTGTATCTAGATCATCATGCTTCTCATTTCATATCTCAATTCTATCAACTTTACATTCAATTTAGATTTATTTTGGTTAAATCCTTCATTTCATGAGTGTCAATTACTAATCTATATGCTTATTTATGAGAGCAATCTTAGTTAGATAGTAATCTTCATGACTAGAAGGCATTAATTTGATTTCTATTGTTTTTTTTTATTAATTTTCTAACACCAACAATTGATGCAATGAGTTATTGAAGTGTTTTTGTTGTAGACATACATGCATATTTTCACACACACAAACTTAAGTGTTAGGACAAAAAAATGTGATTGATTTGATTTTCTTGTGGTTTTAGGAAAAAATTGAGTTTAAAGTACTTTAAAATCCTTGCCCGTCTTTGGGAAAACTTCTTTAACCTTTTCTATGAGAACATTCTTGGATAAGAAAAATTCTAAATATAAATCTATATTACAGGAAACTAAGAGATACAAAATAAAATATCATATTGTTTAAGATTTATGTATTTAATTGAGCATAATAAGATCAACACTTTTGATGGGCAATAAAAGAAAAATCATAATAACAATATTGTAATTGTCACTTAAGGGAAGAGAAGAATTTGCCAAGGTAACAAAAATATGGGTTTGAGGAAAATAATGGAAGACAAATGAGTACTACTACAAACATCTAAAGGGACTGTTAAGATTTGACAAGTAGGATTTGACCTTAAAGATATGAATTGATTGTCACATATTTTGTTTTGATGTGCCATGTTATATTTTGAAGATTTTGTGGCATCATCAAGCTTGTCACATTGATCTATATATTTTTGGGTGTTCACAATAATAATCCATACCATCATTCCAAGAGAAACACTAACATATCCTCACCTCCTTCCATGAGCCACATATCAATCTCCACCTCTCCAAATTAATTACCCTTAATCCTTTCAATAATACAAATGTAACCTAGTAAATAAAAAATATTTTTTATAACTAATATTTAAAATTTCATATATTCAACTTGATTAACACAATCCTCTTACCATTGAGTCAATTTGATTAACAAAACTTTCATATAATCGTTGGGGGAAGAGCATCCACCTATGTTTTAATTATCATTTTTTTTATTTTCTTAATTAAAAGTCCATTAAAAAATCATCTAGTGGGTTAATAGCCACCTATTTTTTGAGAGAAGAAAAAGTCAATAATTAGATCAATTGTACAACTTTATTGGTACATATAACGTGCATTTATTGGGATATTTATGCATAAGTATTGGATCAATTCTGCAATTATTTTGTTGTCAAGCAAATGGGTAAAAGGACAACAGGGAATATGTTTTGGATGACACTTTGAAATGCTCACTTTGAGCCTTACGTGTATACCGAATCTCATAACATTCTACTACCCATAAGCCAAAACAATAGCTATAAACAATTAAATTACATACAAAGACAACAACAATAAAATGTTGAAATCTAATGTACCATTTAAAAACTTAAAGCACATCTAATAAGGGAGAGGGCCCTAAAGTAGGCCACCCTATGTTGATGCTCTTCGTTTAAGATCCTCTAAATTTTATTGCCTTGGCAAGTTTAGCCGATAGGCTATTTGTGGGAGCTTTGCTCCCTGAAAACAAATACCACCGGAAAATTGTTAGCCTCTCCCAGATATTATTTTTTTCTGATCATAAAAAGTTAATTTGTTGCGATTTTCATGGACATGTTATTATTGCAAGATTTTCAAGATTTCCCTACTAAGTGATAACTATTAACTTCATTAGAGTATTTTACGATTTTTTCTATTTTTTGATATGCATTGATCGACATGCTAGGGGATTTTCCATTTTCTCTATTATGTTTGGATTGTTTCAGTCTTATCCAGTCGATGTGCCAAATACTTTATCTGCTCTTTGAACTTCGATTTCTAATTATTATTTTTTGAAATGGATTCTCCTTGAGAAAAGGTTGAATTATTTGTAGCGTGCTCAGTCTCTTTGCATTGTGTTGGTTTTATTCACACGGTGGATTTCTTGAAAACAAATCTTGTTTTTGTCTATTTTGTTTTATTTTATGCAATAGCAAATCAAAAGTTGTTACAATATAATGCATCAACTTGTGATGGACAATTGGTCTCATTCAAATATAAATTCACGTGGCTCGTCTCACAAACCAATCAGAGTACTGAGACTTGTATCGGACTTGTATCAACAACGAAACCACTCAAAACACAAATTCTTCTATGGGAGATTATATTGGTGTTGGATTAAATGGTGTTGTGGATAAGCATCTTTATACATTGATGTTGTGGATAAGCGTATATTGGTGTTGGATTAGAAATATGTGTGAAACATCATGCAGGGCAGCAGATCAACAATGGTAAAAATGAAAACCCCTGGAATATGTATTATTAAGATTAGTATGTATTACGATTTTTGTTACAAATTTGTTTTTAACCGGTAGCACGGGATGAGTGAATGCATTGGTTTGAGTCACTCCGTTTGTCCGTCATTGATTTATTTTGGTGTGCTTGAGATATTATTATAGGGGAGATTGATTGTGCACATATATAAGTATGTACACATATTTTTCTTTTGTAGAAATATAAACCAGGAAAATATGAGGGTTATGGATTTGGTGTATTTTGAAGACAATCACTCTCGAACCACAAACTTCTATATTTTAGAGATTGAGATTGAGTTATTATGTTGCAATTTGTTGACTACTACATCATTTTATAAAATAGAATAAAAAATAGCTGATCATATAATTGTAATTCTACAATTTTCATGTCATCCAGTCAAAATTGACGCAATTTTTTAAAAAACGTATAAAGATATTTATTGGTGTTGCATTAAATGTTGTTGTGGATAAGCATCTTTCTTAGGGAGATTATACTGTTTTAGATAGTATTTCTCTTTTCATAGTTCAAAGACAAAAACTTTAAGTTATTTCTAACAATGTCACTTCTTTTATTAGTATTTGCCTTGCACTCACTCATGCTCAATTAATTTCCACCACTGATAACACTTTATTTTTTTCATTTTCAAAATAACCATAGTTTTCATAAAGTTAAAATTTATATAAGTTGATAGCATTTCTCTTTTCATAATTCAAGAACAAAAGCTTCAAGTTATTTTCTATTAAAAAGACAAGCAAAGAAGTTTATAGAACTTGTAAAATTCAATTTTAATTTTCCTTCTAACAATGTCACTTGTTTTATTAGTACTTGAGATACACTTCCACAGTCAACACATTTTATAGCTTGTAGAGGGTTCCTCATTTGAGTGATTGAAATTGAATTACTAAGCAATGACCTTTTGGTAGAGTGCTTAATATTTAATTTGTTTCCCATAGTATTGGATTAAAGTAAGTTGAATTGGTTTTGTTGCACCTATAATGACAATGAAATACAACTCAATAATTAAAATATGAAAAACAGATGACATCCTTTTCGTTAAGATATTTAAAATTATTTTCAATAATGGTTGAATACATTAATAAAATTATTATTGATTAACTAGGAGAGATTTCACAAAATTATTTTTCTTGAATAGAATTCAACATTATGATAGAATCATATAGTTTTTGTTAACTAAAATTAAAAATATTTTTTAAGGAGAAAATATTATCTTCTATCGACTCAATATTGAATGCACAAAAGCATGGGACAAAAGCATGGGACTGCTAATAACTATTAGCTGATGTAATCATAGTTGCATCCGTCTGTAGACACTTCAATCTATCGTTCTAGGGCACATTGCAAATGATTATCGCGTCTTGCTTTTGATCGCACTCATCAATGCTTTCCTGATATTGAAGTTATATTCTTTCTGAGACTAGGACTTGTTTTAAAGCGGGACATTTATTTGACTGCTTACAGTACGTCTACACAAAAATGATGGATGATGGTGATATCTATTGGTGGCAGGTGTTCCTGTACTCCCACTCAACATTGAAGTAATTATTTATATATTTATATCTAAAAACATGTTCCCCATTCTCTTTCCGTGAGGATCACCTGCTTCCTTTCTATAACCACAAGTTACAGCTGATGTCTAAACAAACATGTCAGATCCTTTGTAATGCCTTCAAGTTATAGGAACCCCAAACACCCACTGGGTGATTAACAAATGTCTTATACTCAAAGGAAAACATGTTAGCAGCTTTGAAACATCAGTGTTAACTAACAATAACAATGTTATGCCAAATTCACTTCTGATGAGCTTCCTCAAGAACAAGCAATGAAAATTTTGATGGGTTTCATTAAGAACAAGGAATAAATATAGAATGAAAATATAAAGATTCGTATAATCAAAAGTAACTATAGAAAGAAATCCTTCAACCTCAAAAGACTCTGTTCAATCCCCACGCCAACCAAAAAGAAAATCCTCCACTTTTAAGATTCACTGTAATGACATGTTAATGGAGCCCATCAACATGAATGATCTCACTGTATTATCCTTTTGTTCAAGAGTTTACCTCTTAAATAAGTATATTAAGGTTGAGTATTAGATACCTAAGCCAGCGATGATTCCCTTTTGTATAGGATTTGTTTATGACAAGTTTATCTATACTTCCACTCATCCTTTTTCAAGCTATATATATCTTCCCCCCTACTAACCTTTATTTTGGGGGCCTGTTCCATTGAATTTATGTTTGGTAGTCAGGTTGCAGAACTAACTGGTGTTTCCATTTAATTGCAAGTACTTATTTCAAGGTTTATGTTGTTTGCATGCAATTTTTTTTACCAATCTGACCGTTAAAGGAGGAATGAGACCTACCCAGTAGCAGAAATTTACATCTGAAAGCCCCTGTGAGTGATTTGAATCAGGGTTTTGCTTGGGGAAGAATATAAAACAGGGGACTTTTTAACTCTGCAAAAATGTGTTGTGGAACTCTGTGCAAGGTGTGTTCCTGCCTGATCTTTCTTGTGGTTCTGATTGGGGTGCTGTTTGGCTTTGGCGTTTTTAAGAAAGCATTTCATCATGCAGAGCACTGTCTGCATGACTGCAGCGGCAAATATGAGGCAGCCCTTGCACCCACTGGTAGACCATTCCTTGTTTATGGGACTCCCATGCATCTGTGATTCAATTTCATTTCTCATGTCTTCGCTCAATTTTTTTCAGTTTGTGAATAAATCTAAATAAGGCTGAGAAGAATGCAGGCTTAGGAGCCATGCTTCAATGGGGTTTTCTAATTAGGGTTTCCCAACATGCAAGGGAAACATCTTCATGGGTCTGATTTCTCTTGTCTTGCACATGATTTGGGATATTTGTTATTAGTACATTTATATCAGTCAGTTTAGGGCATCTGTAACTGCTGATCTACCATGGTCCAGTTTTATGTAACCATTCATTTTATCATGTTGATTTAGGTTTTAGATTTCATGGCTTGCTTTTGTAGCACGCTGTTAACCATTTGGGTTGTATTATGACAACGATCCTTTGAAATTGCTGTAAATTTGATTAAGCCTCATTTGGTCTGTATGGTGACAATGGGCATTTGGCCTTTCAGTAAATTTCATTACCTCTGTTGTGTTCATAGCGTAATGGAAATGGGTTATTCTTTTACATTTCCAAGGTTCAGTTTAAAGCAAGGATCCAGCTGAAACATGTAGTAATACTGTTTATAAATTTGGAACCAGAGATAAATGAATTTAAATCGGGATCGTGGGGCTTATTCATCTTGTTTGGGTCTGAAGGATCGTGGAAACTTTCACTTTTTCCCTTCTGGAATCTGGTTATATAAAATGGACAAAATTCATTGAATCTAGTCTTCAAAATGGAAACTTATTATTTGGGATCACTGTTTTTGACCCTGAAGAAAATTGCAATTTTTAAGGGGGCGATTATTTAGTTTATATAAATAAGAAACACCTGTTTCCATCTCACCGTTAAAGATTTCCTTTGTAAATATACTGCATATAATACCATAATTGGAGCTTGTCCTCTGTAAATGCAGACCCAAAACCTGCTTCCTGTGTTCCTCTAGAGCCAGGGGTGACATTCTAAGGTCAAGCCCATATGTATGTAAATTATGAACAGGCTAGAGATTCTTGCTGGTGAAGGCTTGAAGGGTATGAAATACCTGACCAGTAAATGATATGTAAAATGAAGGACTCCACAGGTTGAAACATAAAATGCAAATTTTTTTTGGGGTTATATTGTGTTTGTTTATCTGATGGACATTTTGAATCACACAGTGAGACTGAATCTTACCAGTAGTATAAAAAAAACTACTCATGAGTATAACTCCAAACCCTAACAGTCCAGAACAAACATTTTATTTTTTCCATTGTCATGATAAAAAGCATGTTTGGAACCCTGAAATCAGGGCATCAATTCAAGTAGCTCTCTGTACATAGCTCCCATATGATTCTCCACTAGGTAAAGCTCCCATCCTTTGGGACTTTATGTAGATTAAAGTAGCTTGTTTGCAGATATTTTGTATGGACATCTACGGTGGTTCTCTTCTACACGTAAAGCATGGATTCAAATCCTCAAAAAGCTATTGGAAAAGTTTCCACTCAGTGAGAATTGAAATTATTTTTCAAATTATGTTGACCATAAACAACTTGCTAGTTGCCATGAAAACCAAGCCTGGAATTTGACGGTCACCCTTACCTGTCATATGATCTTCTTATTACGGTTTGGTCATTTTAATGTCTGTCATTTTACATTTTAAGATAAATATTAATTTTCATTTTTTTCCTAATTTATGAATAATTTAATAATTCTTTTAGATTTAATTTTTTTTTTTAATATAATTTGTTAAACATATAATAAATATTTTATTCTTAATAAATTAATGCAATATGTATTATTATATATAATTGCTACTAACTAATTTAACATATTATGTGCACTTGAAAAATATTTTAAATCAATAATAATATACAATAAATTATATAAAAATTTATTTTTATTTGTGATAAAAAAATAGAAAATTAGAAAATAAGCAAAAATATCAAATTAATGAAAAAAAAATCTAATTTTATATAAAAATTTAAATTAATATAAATATATGATAAATAACATAAAAACATGAATACTAATATTTTAAATTAATAAAATATATAATAAACAAAATAGAAATATTTATATCTTAAAATAGCATATATTTATCATACATATATATCATGTATATTATAAAATAATATATTTATATTATTAAATAAAATATTATATTGCCTATAACAAATTTTGACAGTTTATTAATAAATTATATATTATTATTAATGAATTATATATTATATTCAAAATACTGTTGAAAATAATATAGAATATGTAAAATAAAATATTATCTAATATGTTGGTTTGAAAATAATTATTATACAAATTAGTTTCATTATACATTAGTTGTAGAAAGTTCAATAATTAAAATGATATTTGACAGTATTAAAACTTAAATTCTTAAAAGCAATTATATTATCAATCATTTAAATGATTTGTAATGATTTAATATGCAAGTCTTTTTAAAAGTATATTTATATCATTCTTAATTTAAATAAATAAATTATTAAAAGTTATATCTAAAAAAAATCAAGATTTTGATGTAACTTATATTCATATTATTCAATACAGTATAAATACAAATTTTTTTTAATATAATACTATTTCAGAATCTCATAATTTTTTCTCTGAACATTATTATCATAATAAAAAATAAAATTAAAAAACACAACTACTGAAACTATCTATATTTTGTATTTCTTTGTCCATGTGACTTTCTGCATTAGTGTTTTTTAACTAATATGATTAATTGTAAATGGGGCTTTTGTCTAACATTTATTATTGTGATATCAAAAACATTCATTATTGTGATATTGCTATAATTCAACTATATAATTTTTATATTAAATTCATTAATTTAAAGGCATGCAAAATTGAACCTTATGTATAATCATTAAGCTTTATGAAATACATAAAAAGAAAGTGGAAGGCATTATATATATTCTTAAAAACTTGCATTAAATAACTAGATTGTGCTCCCCATTCTAAGGGGAAATGCTTCCAAGATATTGAGCACTGAACTGTAAAACCATGGCCAATAATTGTAATAACTGACACCAGAAAGTATTGAAGCAATGGTTTTTTTAAAGAATTTTGCAATCTTCTCAGTGATGTTAAAGTGTCAAAGTAAGTTCAACTGTTGTTATGATAGTAGAAGAATATATAATTTCCTCTGCCATTATAACTTTTTAATAATTAAGTACAGTAGAGTTTAGTAAAAAGAGTTGTCTGTTTAAATCTTCAACTCCATTTGCAGCCATTGTTTCTTCTGAAAGGCTTGAGCACTGCTTTCCTGTGGTCATTCAGTGTAAGCACGGTTATGGCTTTGATTTTGAAGATACATAGTAATACAAGAGCATCCTTGGTTGACAATTTGTCCTAGAATTTTCTCTTACAGGAATCTTTTCTTCTAAGATTCTAGGATGCACTCAGTTTTCTTTTGTTTTTTAAATCCAAAGACATCGCCAACAATTAGGGATAAAAGCACCTTCCACTAAAGGAGAGAGCACAAAAAAAATGATGTTTGAAGGTAATCATATCTTTTTCTTTTGGGGGAGGCATTTTCAAATTTGAAGAAAACATAAAAAGGGCAGGATTAGAAGGGATGGATGCCCAGTGCAAAATAAAGAAACAAAAGAATAGTAGAGCTGACAATACTCTTATTATTTGATTGATTAAAAGGGTTTGATCTTAGTGTTTGTGACCTATTGTTCTTATGTGGATAGTAGTAATAGGTTGGGTTTTCTTTGTCTTTATCGATTCTTTTAAGTTGTAAGATTGCATATTGATACAAGGCTTCTTGAGTTGGTTTTAACTTTTTAGTTGGGCTATCCTAAAGGCCTACATTAGATGGTATTAGAGCCAAGTTTTAGCTCTAGGAAGTTGAAGAGAGAAGAAAGAGGAGTAAGCTCTCCATTTTGCATAGGTGTGTAGAACAAGTGGTGAAAGTAATATAGCTAACAGGGAGTTTAATTTTTTTGGGACTACAAGAGATATAAAAAGGCCATGGAGAGAATTGAATGAAGAATTATTGAGGAGATTAGAAGTTGTGGAGGCTAGGCTCCCATGTAGAAAATTTGAAGATAAATTGGAGACACAAAGAGCTCTACTTAGTGCTGAAAATCTCAGAGGAACAACCCAATCTGCAACCAAGCAAGGAACAAAGGTCAAGCCCAATGTATCAAATTTTATAAGTGATTTAAACTTGGATCTCTTTGTTGATTAGGTGAAGAAGTTGGAGACATATTTTGACATAAAAACTTCGAAGAAGACAATCCTAAGAGAGTCAAAAAAATTTCTAACTAGATTGAAGTCAGAATCCACCCTTTGGTGGGATAGTATTCAACAATCACAAAGAAGATGGGGCAAGCAAAAGGTAAGGTTATGGCCTAAGATGCTAAAATATTTTAAGGAAAAGTTCTTACGTCCTCAAACCAGCAACATAAGTTGTTTAAACAATTTTAAAATTTGAAACAAATAGGATTTTTTGTACAAGAGTACACTGAGAAGTTTTGTGCTTACAATTAGAATAGATATGCAAGCAGAGGAGACAACAAATGCTAGATATCTCAATGGACTAAGATTTCCAGGAGAAGTTGTTTAGAAAAAAGCAAAGTGCAACAAGAGGTTGAGGGAGATTTATCAGAGGTAAAAATACAAAGGCACTAGAAGAATTAAACCCACCAAGGGGGATAACATATCAATCAAGAGGAAGAGGAACATATAAAAAAGGAAAAGGTATATCATTTGGTAGCATATGTTTTTGATGGGATCAAGAAGGTCAAATGGGTTTTGAAAGTCCACAAATGCAAGATGATTGTGAACATAACTAAATGGAACCCTCATGTTGTCCAACCTAATAAATATTTGGTCCCATCTCTTGATCTCAATGAATAAGAAAAATATGGAAAAAATCTTATGATGAGGATGGTATTGTTGAAGACAATGAAGGACAATGAACCATTATAGGGAAATAAACTTGTTGGAACCTTTTGTTAGTCAAGACATAAATGTTGTAAGTTATCATTGGTAATGGTAGAACAAATAATATAGTATCTAATGAGATGGTAGGGAAAACGAGCTTGAAAAAGATAACACACCTAAATTCTTGTAATGTATATGGGCTTTAAAAAGTTAACAAAATACTAGTAAATGAACAATGTCTAATTTATTTTCAAATTGGTTCTAACAAAGATGAGGTTTAGTGTGATGTAATGTCTATGGATGTGTGTCATGTTTTGCTAGGTATATCTTGGCAATTTGATAGAAAACTTATACATGATGAGAGAGCCAACACAGACACTCTTGAGAAGAATGGAAGGAAGATCATGTTGAACACTTTTAAGAGATTTGGAAAAAAAAAAGTGGACAACAACAACAAAACTTGATGAAAGAGGAATGCTTGTCCATCATACCGAAGGCACTCCAAGTTGGGACATCAAAAAATTGGCATACCATCCTATGTAGAGTTACCAAAAGAATAAATTGAGATAATCTCTTATGATATTCCAAAAGGATTGCTACCAATATAAAGTATTATCCATCACATGGAATTGATGCCAAGGTTGAGTATTCTACACAAGGCAACATATCAGTTGGTTCTGATGGAAAATGGAGAAGTAAATCCAAAAGTGAAAGAGATTTTTGTTAGTAATAACTGAGAGTGGGGGGAGGGGGGTGAATCAGTGGCCTCAAAAATTTATCCTTCAAACATTAACCACCAATCAAATAAAACTTAGATTATTAAGTCCCTACAAGATGCATGCCATGAAATACTTATAATGATCAACGGTCTGTCTGTTTTCCTTGTCTGTCCTTATTCTCCTTGATTACCGATAAGCAGTAAAACTATTTACTAAAACTCAGTAAATAAGTAGAGTATACCAATCAACCCAGTGTTAACTATGTCAAATACAAAACAATAAAGAAATGAATCATACACACATAACACATGAATTTTTAATGTGGAAACCCTATTAAAGGAAAAACCACTGGGACCGTTACCCCAAATTTTCACTCTTTAGAAGTGAGCCCTATTAGGAGCCAACCCTGTTAAAGGTTACAAACACACTATTAAGTGCGACCTTGTTAGAGAATTTTATACATAGAGGTTGTCACTTAGTATCGGGAATCTATTGCTACCATCCTTGAATCAGCCTCCTTCTTAGACTGTCAATAGGTATCGGGAAAATCCAATGCTACTTTCATGAATCAACCTTTTTGGCACTCCTTGGGATGTACCTCAATATATAGAAGA
>MU228531.1:146482-181613 GCA_018584345.1 Thuja plicata | reverse complement strand
AGTGTGTAGACAACAGTACTGACAACTTCCCTCTAGAAGATTTGGGTGATGCCTTTCTCTATCATCAGTGTTCTAGCACAATCAACTATTGATCTGTTCCTTCTCTCAGCAATCCCATTTTGTTGTGATGTTCTTGGTGTAGAAACCCTTTTTATACCATGCTCATTACAGAAATTAGTGAATTCATCTGATATAAATTCTCCTCCTCTATCTGATCTCAAACATTTTAGATCCTTACCACTTTGTTTCTGTACCATAGCCTTATACCATTTAAACATCTTGAATGCTTCAGATTTATCTTTTAGAAACATGTCTGTCATCATTCTAGAGTAATCATCAACAAATAGAATAAAATATCTATCTCCATAATAACTCTTTGTCCTCATTGGTCCATATAAATCAGTATGGACTAATTCTAGAATGCCATCAGATGTATGGGTTTTACTTTTGAAAATAGACTTAGTCATTTTGCCTTTTTGACAATTCTCGCACATGATGTTGTCTGGCTTTGTCATCGTCGGTAAGCCTCTTATATTTCTCCTTCTGCTTATTTTCATCATGTTGTCAAAATTCACATGACACAATCTTTTGTGCCACAACCATATGTCTTCATTTTTAACCATTAAGAAAGTGGTGTTAGTATCATTCAAATAGAATAAGTTACCTTTAGTCTGTTCACCAGTACCAATCAGTTTTCCTGATTCATTGAAGATCTTTGCCTTCTTATTCTCAAATGCTACTCTGTGACCTGAATTATTCAGGTGAGAAACACTCAATAGATTATAATTCAATCCTTTTACCCAATAAGCATTTTCACATTTAATCAGGTTATTCAGCATTATAGTTCCTTTGCCTTCAACTGGACAAGGTGTGTCATTACCCATTCTTACTGTTCCACCATTATAATACTCAAAAGTGTTAAAATTTTCTTTATCACCAGTCATGTGGTGAGTGCAGCTACTATCTATAATCCAGATGTCAGTCTTGCTAACCTTAGATATGAGTGCAGTTTCTACATACCTTTCATCTTGTTCTGAATCATCCTTCACAGCTACAAATACCATCTCGATGTCTTCATTAGGTTCGGTGTTAGTATCTTCATCTTTGCAAGCAGCTAGGTAGCTAGCCTTCTTTCCTTTGTCCTTGTAGTCTCAGGTATCTCTTCTTTCTGATTGTCGGTAACCTATGTAATCTTTGTTATCACCTCTGTCAGATTTCTTCTCAAAAGATCTGTCATTACTTCTGTCATCTTTTCTTTTGTTAGGACATCTTGCAGCAAAGTGTCCAATCTCTTTACAATTAAAGCATATAAGTGGTAACTTGCCTTCATATTTACCTTTGTCTCTCTACATTCTTCTAGCCATAAGTGCTTCTATTTCATCTAGATCTTCTTCTTCACTTTCACTTTCACTATCTCTTCTAGATATATGTCTATGACTTGATTTTCTTATTCTCATAGAAGACTTAAATGCTGACTCTAAGTTTGGTAAGACACTATTATCAAAGTTATTCATCTCAAATGAAATCAGTCTACCAATTAAACTATCAAGAGTAACTGTATTGTTTGCTACTACTCTCATTTCTTGAATGGCAGAAACTTTAATAGCATATACATGCAGTAAGGTTCTTAAGATTTTACTTACCAATGTCTCCTCTTCAAGTGTACCTCCAGCTCCTCGTATAACATTGACTACTTCTTTTATTCTTGTGTTGTACTGTGTGATGTTTTCTCCTTCTTTCATTCTGATATTGTCAAATTTTCCTCTAAGGCTTTCTGCCTTGGCTCTCATAACATTTGTATCACCTCCATGTACAAGCTTAAGTTTGTCCCACATCTTCTTTGCAATTTTTCAATCCTTGACATCTTCAAATTCAGTATCAGAGAGTGAGGAAGAAAGCTCTATAACCATGCAGGTGTCTTCATGCTTCTCTCTCAATTTATCTACTGTCAATATTCCTATAGGCAACACATATTTAGTATCTAGGAATTGAGTAACATCATTACCAATACCTGATAAGTGAAGTCTTATCCTGCTTTGCCATGAAGAAAATTTGTCTTTGTTCAACTTGGGCACATCTCATCTATTCATCTTGTGATCTTCACTTAGGTCTTGAAACCTTCCTTTCTAAGCACACAAGCTCTGATACCAATTGTTAGTAATAACTGAGAGGGGGGGGGGGCTGAATCAGTGGCCTCAAAAATTTATCCTTCAAACATTAACCACCAATCAAAAAAACCTCAGATCATTAAGTCCCTACAAGATACATGCCATGAAATACTTATAATGATTAACTGTCTGTCAATTTTCCTTGTCTATCCTTTTTCTCCTTGATTACCGATAAGCAGTAAAATTATTTACCGAAACTCAATAAATAAGCAGAGTATATCAATCAACCCAGTGTTAACTATGTAAGATACAAAAGAATAAAGAAATGAATCATACACACATAACACATGAATTTTTAACGTGGAAACCCTGTTAAGGGGAAAACCAATGGGACCGGTACCCCAAATTTTCACTCTTCAGAAGTGCCCTGTTAGGAGCCAACCCTGTTAAAGGTTACAAACACACTGTTAAGTGTGACCTTGTTAGAGTATTTTATACATAGAGGTTGTCACTTAGTATCAGGCATCTATTGCTACCATCCTTGAATCAACCTCCTTCTTAGACTATCAATAGGTATCGGGAAAATCCAATGCTACTTTCATGAATCAACCTTTTTGGCACTCCTTGGGATGTACCTCAATATATAGAAGAATGTTAAATCCTGCTCTATTAAGAGACTTGATGCTTTAATGGTTAAACTGACACACTATGACCTATTTCTAATGCAACTTTGAATTGCATATTTTCATATCTATTTAAGTACATTACCTCTCTGATCAATGTATCAATTCAATTCTTTGTGCTCCACACTTTCTGCTCTGTGATGTTGTGCTTCACTGTTCGTCGGTGTCTACAAAATTCTTTAGCTCTCCTTCAGCTTGATTGATCAGGACTGTATGAAGTAATTCTTCATCAGTTTCTCTTCAGCATCCTCTTTCTATTCACTCCCCTTAATCCCCTTTTCATGTGATACAAAAATGAATTAATCTTGTCTCTTATATAGACATGATATTCATTGTTTCTTGATTCTTGGCGTGAAAAACATTCCAGCCAACTTGATTTAAATCATAACTCCTGATTTATCTTGTAGTTATCTTCTTGCCAACTATATAAATCTTCTTTAAATCAATTACTTAACTCTAGTCGAATAAATCAAATAAAACAACCAGTTAAGTCTATCTTTCACTCTTGCCAGCCAGATATTTTGTCATTTTCTGAACTCTATGTTCCGTCGGTCAACTCTTCAGTTAGTTGTCGATGACAACTAACAGTTCCATTGGCATGACTTCAGTTAGCTTCGGGATCTTCGTATGTCGAGCATCATTGTATTTTTACTCATCGGGTATCCTGTGGTTTTGCTTCGTCGGGCAACACTGTCTTCTACTCATCAGGTATTATTGTGACTTTTCTTCTTTTCCTTTACCGATGGTGTGCACTCCGTCGGTGTTATCTTTTACTTAGTGAATACTTGACTTTTATGCATTGTTGAAAGCATAACCGTTGTTCCATTGATTCTCTGAAGTCTTTGGCATTATGTACATGACCATATAGATGATATCAAGTTGACATCAATGACAATACAAACCATTAACTGATTTAATGCATTGCATTATCTTTAACTTAACATTATCAAACATTCAATCAGTTACATGTCATCAATTTTTGACAAGCTTCTAATAAGAGAGATTGTTATCCCTTGTGTTGTACTTGCAATATTGTGTACCAAAGAAAAGTGATGAGTGGAAGATGTGCGTTGACTCTTGACATATCAGCCAAATAATGATCAAATATCAATTTCTATGGCCTCATATGGATGAATTAATGAATTGTCTAAGTTGATCCAAATACTTTTCCAAGCCCTATCTCAAAAGTGGATATCATCAAGTGCAGATTCAAAAGGGCGATGAATGGCATAACCCATTCAAAATAAAGAAAGGGTTGTATGAAGGGTTGGTGATGCATTTTGGACTAATCAATGCATCAAGTACCTTTATGTGTCTTATGGATTAAGTGTTAACACCATTCCTTGGGAAGTTTATGATTATGTATCTTGATGTTATTCCCATATTTAGTAGGACAAAAGAAGAGCATATGTTGCATTTGAAGAAATTACTAGAGAGGTTAAAGAAAAAGAAATTGTTGGTTAATTGAATAAGTTGAACTTTATGAAAGAATAATTGGTTTATTTGGTATTCTATTACATACCAAAATAAATTGAAAATGGACCTATAAAGCTGAAATCTATAAGGGATTGGCCTACTACGAAATGTACTTTTGATACAAGAAGTTTTCATGATTTGGCTAGCTTCTATACAAAATTCAATCACAATTTAAGTGGAATATGTGTGTCACATTCACATAAACTATGAATAGAAACAAAAGAAATTTTAAGTGGACATTAGTGGCACAAAGAATTTTTGATATTTTTAAACAAAAGATCATTGAACAACCCATACTTATATTGCCAATTTTTCACAAAGTATCGCAAGTTTATTTTGATGCAAGTGGGATAATAATAGGTGATGTTCTAAGTTAGAATAATTTGGTGTCATAGTACAATATCTAAAGAAGTGGCATCACTATTTATTACCTAAGAGATTAATCTTGTAAATTGATCACCAAGTCCTATAATACATTGATAAATAAGGTAAGTTAGATCAATGCCATGTTAAATGTTTAGAATTTCTTCATAAATATATTTATAGTCAAGCATAGGAGTGAGAAATGCAACATGATTTTTTATGCATTAAGTAGAAGAGTTCTTTTGCTAAATGAAATGTAAGTAGAGGTAGTGGGATTTGATTTCACAAAGGAATCATACCAAGATAGTTTAGATTTCAAAGATGCTCGTGGGGTGTCTAAGAACTCAGTTAACATCAATAGGAACCCATGGTTATATTATTTACTTCAATAAGGTATTCTATTTCAAGAACAACAATTATGCGCACCTGAAGGTTGTATGAAAAAAATATTAATCAAAGAGGTGGATAATGGTGGATTGGCAAGAATTTTTGGAAATGGTATGGATTTTGCGTATACATTGTTGCATATATTATTGACTCGAAATAAAAACAAAAGTAATGAGGTATACACATTGTTGTAGAATATGCTAGCTTGCAAAAGGGAATAGACAAAATAGTGGTTTTTATATATCATTATCTATTCCAAAGAGGTTATGGGAGCATATAAGTATGGATTTAAATGTCTTATCCCTTCCTAGGATTTAGAATCTATTTTTGAAATATTCATAAACTCTTGAAAATGAATCATATATTGTACGAAAGAGGACTAAGGATTCTAAAAATATATCAAAATTATTTTTCAGGAAATATAGGGGCTCTCAAGAAGAATAATATTGTATAGAGAGACAAAATTTGTACTAGGTTTTTGGAAGAACTTGTGTAAGAAATCAAATGTATAGATGCACTTTAGTTCAACCTATCAATCATAATCCAAGGGTGAAACATAAGTAGTGAGTAGAAGCCTAAAATATTTATTGAGATTTCTTGTAGGAGACAAACTAGGGATCTAAAATTTTAGGCCTAGCACAAGTTTAAATTTCCCTATAACAACTTGGTTAATTGGAGCACTAGATAAATACTCTTTCAAATTGTGTATGTGCACACTCTAGAAGGGGTGTAAGTTCTATGTTGCAGGACATACAAAATGTGATCAAACCTAATGTTGAAGGAGGATATATTTTCCTATACATAAGAGAGGTATATGATCAAGTGCATGAAAAACTCAAGCAAAACACTACAAAATATGAGAACCATGTAGATTTAAAGATGATGATAGTAAATTTTTAGGTTGGTGAATTATCCCTTGCTCATTGAAGTAATGAGAGTTTTCCATAAGGGACATATAGCATACTTAAGAGAAAAAATATTTGGCCATACAAGGTGCTAAAGTGACTTTCCATTAATGCATATGGAATAGAATTGTTCAATAGAGTGAACAATTCTCCTATTTAAATAGAGTGAAAAATTCTCCTATATTCAATTTGGATACCTCCACCTTTAGCATGAGATCTAAATATGGGAAGGAAAATAATGACACATATACTTGACTAGAGGTAACACCTACTTGAAAGGAAAGAGAAAAAGTTGAATCCATTGTAAACTCTACAATTGCCCATAAAACACAAGGTAAAGAGTACTAGGAGTATATAGCCAAGTGAAAGTGTAAGATACTATTGGATAATCCTTCTAAGATTAATCACCATGGTTAGTCCTTAGAGGAACTCGTTTGAACTTGATGAGCTAGAGCTAATGCTTTCTCCCACTTGAAGTGTTTTATACAAGAAGATCTTGATTGATTTGAAATCTCCGTTAAAAGATGGCAAAAAAATCTTAAACTTGTCTTCAAAAATATTTATTTTCTAAGTATCTTGACTTTTTGTAATTCTAGAAGGTATTTTTAATCCAAAGATAGTAGAAACAATCGTGGATAAAGAACCTTCCATTAAAAGAGAGAAAGAATGCCTAAAGAGTGTTGGAGTTAATTATATCTTTCATTTTTGGAAGGGATTTTAAAAGTTGGAAAAATATAAAAGGATTGGATTAAAAGGGGTGAAGGTTGCATTGGAAAATAAAGAAAGAACAAAAATAGGAGAGTTGAGAACACTCATTTTCTAATTGATCATATTAGTAGTTTAGGAGGAAAAATAGGTCAAGTTTTATTGAAAGGTGGATTACGAATCTAAATTGTAGATATTAAAGATAATTCAATGTTGCCTCATTGAAAAAAACTACATAAAGTATAAATAAACAATATACCCTTATTAAAGGGTCTAGCTATGGTATTTATGAAGTTCAATGATGTTGAAAATATTTTATGTTACTTTAATTATGATCATATTTTTGTTTGTTTTTGTTGACTATTTAAGATGGCCATTATTGATAATAGTATGGTGACTATGAGTGATAATTTTTTGGATGGAATATTTTGGAATTTATTATTCCTAAGCAGGTAAATTAACGACCTATAAGAAAAAACCCAATTGGAAATTATTAGCGATATTTATCCCTTCTTTTGGTTGGGAAAATGGTGTCACAACCTTGCAATGATAAAAGGTTATTGTTGATACATGGGTGACATCTGTTTGGGTGTGTACATTGTGAAAAGGGAAGCAATGATAAGGGGTATATTACTCCTCCTTTTCAAACTTGTACATTCAGAAGGAAGATGTCTCAATAGGCTTAGGTGGGTCCTAAGCACTGAAAGTGTCAATGATCCTTTGCTAAATATGTAAATGTGAAATAGGGAGAGGGAATGTGGATATGATAATTCAATGTAGAAGCATATATAGACAAATATAGTAAAATCAAGAAATTATAGACTGATAAATAACTGCCAGAAACCATAAATGAATTGAAATGAAATCCAGACAGTGGAACTGGCATGTGGTATGAATCTGAGCTAAAAATGCAAGGTATCGAATGTTGGAAATATTTTGTTCCCGAGAATAGAACATTTTGGTAGTTGTGTTTCTAGTATTTTTGGTTGAAACTTTCAGGGTTCCTTTGTTAGATCCAAATATTTTCATAAAAGTTCTGATAGTTGTGCCACCTATTCCTGCACACAAAAAATAGGGGAAAATTTTGGATAAAGGGGTTTGCCTCAGTCAAAGCCCTATTTAGGAATCAACCTTGAAAATGAAAGGAAAATGCATAAAGGAATATATATAATTGTAAAGGTATATGTTTGATCTACCCTTGTAAATGAATATACCTTCATAAACAGATGTAGTAATCACTCATATTCATGAAGCTACTTGAATGTTTCTTGAAATTTTTTACCTTGGAATGTAGAAAGGAATTAAGGATGCCTTCACAAATGAATGGATCTATGAATGACACTCTTAGATCTTAAATGTTGTTATGCTTGATAATCACTTGCTATGAAAGAGGAGTGCACGTGGATAGGTAAAGGATCTTCTAGCTTGATTGTGAACTCCGCTACTTGGCCTCCATGAGAGAGAAGCTTCCTATAATGGATAAGATTTCCTTCAAAATGCCTTGGGTATTTGGAGAGAGAGTAGATCTTGGATTCTTTCCTTCAATATTGAATTCACTTAATTTCTTGAATTCTAGAGTGTGTATGTCATATAAAAATAAGCAGAGATAGGGTGTTTACATACCTCTCAACATTTTGGGATTCAAAATTAATCCTAATTGAGCATGAGACATAATTTCCCACCAAAACACTGACATAAGGCCTCGGTTCAAATTTGGGCCACTTTAAGAAGGAACATAACATTTCCAACACTATGTACCTAAGGAAAAGTGTTGAAATTTGGATTGAGTGTCGAGATGATGAGGTCGATACAGGAAAATAAGAATTAGGTTGCTAGGATCAAATATAATGAATAGTAAATCTCAAAATCACCAAACTAGGGCCTAATAGAGCATCTAATTATGGGTGCTAAATTTTTAGGACACTACATTTAGCCCCCACTTTAGTGGGAGTATGAGACAGATTCATGCTCATGGTAAAGTAGATCACTGCATAGGAATAATCATATAAAGGTTAAGGATACAAGGAAACATAAATCTCCCAAGTGACTTAGGTTGTCATCAAATCCAAAACCAAGAAAAAAGAGGCATCTCTCAAAAGAGAAAGAAAAATAAAAGGAGAGAGAGGCACAAAAAATATCCCAGTAAGGTCTTGTCTTACTATGGATCATGCAAAGAGAAAGCACTAATGCAAAAGATGACATTGATAGTATAGCGAGTTGTGTTATGCTAGTCAACCCATCAAAACAAAGAGGATAAATCCTCAAGGAAAGTATTGTCTCTATTAAGGGATCTAGAAAAAGAGATAAGTACTAAGGAAACCATTGTCTCCAAAGGAATCTAGAAAAGGAGGACTAGTCTATAGTGTTAGAATAAGTGTAGCACACACAACTGAGATGGTGTGAGGGTGAATCAATGTGTCCAAAAAATCAAGACCTTTAACCAAATTACCAACTTAATCTTAGTTCCAAAAGATAAACATGAATGTAGGAATATAACACAATAATCAACACATAACACTAATATTTTTGACATGAAAACCTTGTTAGAGGAAAAACCACGGTGGGGATCAAACCCACAAGATGAATGAACTCTATTAAAAGAACTATACCATGTTAGGAGTATTACAAACGAGAATGCGCATGAATTCAGACACACTTCCTAGAGGTCATTGCTCAAATACAACAAGGAATCAATGCCAAGGAAGTCTCACTTCCTTACAACAATCTCTGATCTCATAACATAGAGGATATATTGTCCAAGCTCACAAACTACCAAAACATCATCTGATATGCCAATACAGTTCTAATGAAGTACATTAAATCTCTGCATCAATTATAGATTCCATGTATACCTCTTCTCTTAGGTATCCCACATTGTATTTGACCTTCACACACTTTGGCACACACACATCATTTTCAATTAAAAATGATTACATATTTATACACATTATATCAAATTATCTCAACTAAGTCAGTTAGGGACCTAATTACAAAAAATAAATTCAATACAACTCAATACTCAATGTGATCCATAGAATGTCATCTAAGACATAGAGATGATCCATAACAACATCCTTGAATATGCTCTAGATCCATAAATCACACCATGATCCATCACAACACATTACACCATCAATTCAGCCAAGACAATAAGAACAATGACACATTACATGAGGAATCTTTAATTCTGATCACATAAGTACCCAATGTAATCCAACAACATGAATACGACATGATCAAGAAACATCAACAAGCAACATGAAATAGCATGAAATTAACATGAACAACTCTATCTCATAAATAAAACTCATCTTTGCACTGTTCATCGGGAACACTAAACCATAACCACTTTCATAAGAGAAAAATAGTTTTCCAACATCCAAATCATGAACCACTCAAGCTGAGGACACACATGCATTTCCTAAACTCACCACTAGGTTAGAAATAAATAATATTTCCAAATCGATCCACACCGATCCAATAACTGAAATATTGTCTCTAACAGAATAACCAAAATAGGAGTCTCTAATAAACCCTTCACAACTTACTCAAATTAACATGTGAACCTCTGCCACTTGAAATGTATCAAGTATAGACATCCCCAATCACATTACAAGATTCAAAACATATGATTTTCAATTTAGTAGATGTACCACATAAATAATCTCAATGAACTTCTGAGGAACATTGTCTCCAACAGTATGAATATATTGACATCAATGACAAAACATTAATGCCAACACATATATGCACAATCTAAATAATATCTCAACATATGGATCTACTAAATTATGCACAAGGGAATGATAATGTAAAGATGAAAGTAAGGAAAGCATTTTTTTAGGAAATATGGTAGCAAACAACTGTGAGGGGAGGTGAATCAATTGTTCCAAAGCTTCAAATATTAAAAACCCTTAAACCTTAAAAACCTTATTTTTTTTCTTAAAGGATAAACATGCATGAAAGAATCAAAAACTACATCCACAACACTTGACACAAGGATTTTTATCATAGAACCCCTATTTGGGGAAAAACCACGACGGGGATGGAAACCCACAATATATGACTATACCTTGGTAGAAGTATAACACATATTACAGATGGGAATGCATGCATTCAAGCACACTTCCTAGAGCTCACTACTCAAATACAAAAGGGCTTCAACCCTGTGAAGGTTCACTTCCTTACAAGATGACTATAATAATCAATCTAAAATTTGTGAATTGTATAATGACATCTACCCCATTGCCTGGGTCAATTTCAATGAAGCACACTCATATCTTTTTTCAAATCCTATCTCCCACCTACAAATGAGCGATTCAACCCTCTACATATCTACACACTTTATCTCTAAGTAATTCTACATGTCCACAACACACGATTTTGTTATACTAACTGAGAGGGGGGGGGGGGGGAATCAGTGGCCTCAAAAATTAATCCAATAATTCAANACATATCTACACACTTTATCTCTAAGTAATTCTACATGTCCACAACACACGATTTTGTTATACTAACTGAGAGGGGGGGGGGGGTGAATCAGTGGCCTCAAAAATTAATCCAATAATTCAACCAAAAATTTATATCACAAACATAAACCTCTAGTTATCTTTAATCCTACAAGATGTATGCCTTGTGTGAATCTAACATGTATATACTGCTTAGTGATTGTACTATTTATCCTTTCCTTAAGCTTTACCGAATAGCATTTCATCTTTTCTTAACCTTTACCAAAATATAGTAAATAACTTAGTGTTTACCGATAAATCATGTTTTAGTAATGTGTAAAGTAAAACATAAAAGCAATGAACCATATACACATTTGACACATGGATTTTTAACGTGGAAACCCTGTTAGGGGAAAAACCACTTTGGACCGGTAAACCAAAATTTTCACTCTTTTAAAGTGAGCTCAATGAAGAGCCAACCCTGTTAATGGTTACAAACACACTGTTAAGTGCGACCTTGTTAGAGGATTTATCACTAACAATTTATCACTTGACCTAGCATTCACTATGTTGTCAACATGAAAACCTTTTGATACTCGTTGGGATGTATCTCAATATATAAAGGATGGTTAAATCCTACTCTGCTAAGATATCTTCTGAATCAATGGTTAAAATGAAACATTATATGATCTGTTCATAAATACAACTTAATCTTGTAGATGTTCAGATCTATTGTAAGCTCTTAATACCTCTTCTGATCAATGTTCTCTTCAATTCCTTTTCTCCACTTCTTTCTACTCGGTGAATGGTGTTGCTTCTCTGTTGCTCGGTGTCTGCAGAAATCTTAGCTCTGTTCTTCAGCTTGTATGATCAGATATGTATGAAGACTTCTTATCTTCACTAGAATTCTCTTACGCATTAATCCTCTCTTTAATAATTAATTTCTTGTCTCTTTATATAGACATGATTTCACTGTTTCTTGTCCTTCTTTTTTTCTTTGTTGATCACTTCTTGATCCATAAAGCTTGCCATGATTGCTTTAGTTTTAATCTGTAAAACTCTCCTTGTTTTTGGAATAAAACATGCTTTAAATCTCCTTCTTATCTTTAGCTTTCAACTGATCGATGAAAAAAAATTAAACAATCGGTTAACTCTATAATTATCTCCTTCCAGCTAAGTTGTTTTGTCGTATCCTAACTTCAGTTCTCGTTAGTCAACACTTCAGTTGTGCTCGGTGACTACTGCAGATAGCTCGGGCATCAACTTCAATTTTTTTCAGTGACAACTGCAGTTAGCTCAGTAATTCTTGCTCGGGTATCACTTGCCCGGGTAACACTATCTGTCGAGTAACACTGTGAACTTCTATTCTTGGGGTTCACTTTCACTCGGTGTACATGATTATCGACGACAAAAAAAAATTGTCTTTACATATCTTTAAGTGTTGTGATAATATGTGTATGATAAATCATACCATATCAAGTTGACATCAATGAAAATACAATACATTAACTAATTTAATGTCTTTCATTTACTTTCTGCATCTCGATGACTATCAACTTTGTCATCTTCAAACATTCAATCAGTTATAGTTCATCAGATTTTTCCCTAAATATATGCAAATCGTCAACCTTGAAAAATAAACAAGGTTGGCTCAACCTTCATTTAAAAATCTAATTCTGTGCACCAAAAATGACAATTAAAATTCATCTTTTACTACCAAAACATAGCAAGGATCCTTATCAGCAACCTTGAGAAAGTAACATGTTCCACAAATCACACCTCAAACTTCCACAAAAGGTTTTACTGATCAAGTCGGCCAAGAACATAAAGAATATTAGCACCGACTAAAAAATCCTTCAAATATGATCACCAAAATTGATTTGTACCACCAAATTAACATGCACACATTCCAAGAACATCCATAGCCATCATGAATACCACAAAATCATTTGAACCCATCCAAGTCATTGAATTTGTCATCATCTCTCATGTCAAACCTCAAGAACACTATCAACACCCTCTGATACACCTTAAAAATTCCTTGCATACATTTGGACCCTGAACCCTTTGGATTGAGGACACATCAGGATGTCCCAAACATCCACCTAGATGTGCAAATAAAAATATCCTCCTAGAAGTTCACACCGAACCTATTTCTGTCACATTGTCAAGACTGCCAAACAGTGTAAGAGCCAGTCACCCTACCTGACCTCATAAAATTTCCAAATCATCATGCACACCTATGTAAGTTGACATAGACCAAGTAAAGACTCTTTGTAACATCTCCTGGCATCTGCGACCACTTTTCTTCAATATCCTAACCTCACTGAACCTTTGATCATATCGCAACACTGGCGAAACTGTCATCTGGACTGTCCAACAAATATATTGACATCAATGACAACGCATCTAAAAAATATGTCTTCCAAAACATATGTGCATATTTACAATAATCTCCCCTTTGGAATTGATGGAAAAATATGATGTGAAAAATAAGAAATCAACATCTCCCCATTTGATCTCTCACCCCAAGAGTTTTTCACATGCCTTCTTCTCCCCCTTTGACATCAATGGAAAAGACACAAATATCTCTTTCTCTCTTAGCTCTTCTTCTTCTCCCACTGATAACAATAAGAAAAAAATAATCATTACAAATGACTACTCCCCCTGAGTAGCAACCTCCTCACATCAATCCATATCGTAAGATTGGACTATTAAGCCCACATACTGATGCACACCTCTACATCTTAGTTTTGATTCAGAGGGGTAATCACCCTAAGCTTGCCTCTGAGATATTCAAATATATCCTTAGGCAATGACTTTGTGAAGATATCAACATGTTCCTTGGTAGGATTATATTCCTATCTTACTTCCTTTTCATTTACCTTTACTCTAGAAAATGGAACTTGGTTGAGATATGATTTGTCCTTGAATGCTACAAATGATTCTTAGAAATATTAATAGCACTTGAATTGTCACAATATATAACAATAGGCTTATAAAAAATAACTCTGATATCAGATAACCTCTTCTTCATCCACACTACTTGTGTACAATTTCTAGCAGAAACAATGTACTTTGCCTCTGTAGTTGATAAGGAGATGGATTTTTGCTTCTTACTCATTCAAGAAACCAATCTTCTACCCAAAAAGAAAGTGCCACTACTTGTACTTTTCCTGTCATCAACATCACCTACCTAATTAGCATTTTTATATGCACAAAAAGTGAAATAATCTCCTTTAGGATACCATATCCCAAAATCCTCTGTCTCTTTTAGATATCTGAATATCCTCTTCACGGCTACATCATGAATCTTCTTTGGATATGCTTGAAATTTGGATACAAGACACACAATGTTCATGATATCTGGTCTTGTATGAGTCAAGTACAATAAACCACCAACCATTGATTTGTATCTAGACTGATGAAATTTAGGGGACTCATCATCCTTTGAAAAATTGCATCTAGTCACCATAGGTGTACCCATTGGTTTTGATTCATCCAACGAAAAAAAATTTCAATAATTCCTTCACATACTTGGCCCGAGATATGAAAATCCCATCCTCTAAGTGAGTAATTTGCAATACCAAAAAGAATTCCATTTCTCCTATCATGGACATTTCAAAATCACTTTTCATTTCCATTACAAATTCTTTTCTTAACTTATCATTACCTCCAAATATAATTTCATCAAAAAATACCTCAACAATCAAAATGTCTTCATTGTCTACCTTGAAATACAAATTACTATCTACAACACCTTTTTTTAAACCAAGCTTCAGTAGATATTTTTCCAATCTATAATACCAAGCTCTAAGAACTTGCTTCAGCCTATATAATTCTTTCTTCAATTAACAAACCATGTTCGGTTGATTAGTCGATGGAAAACCATCTAGTTATTCTATGTATACTTCTTCCAACTCATCATTCAAAAATACAGATTTTACATCCATTTTATATACTAATTTTTTTATGAGTAGAAAAAGAAAGAAATAGTCTTACCACTTCCAATCTTGTTATTTGATAAAAAAAGTTTCATTATAGTCAATACCTTCCATTTAAGCATATCCTTTGCATACCAATATTTATTTATTTATGAAAATTTGTCCACCTTCATTCAATTTATTTCTGAACACCCATTTTGTACCAATAACACTCTTGTCCTTAGGTCTGGGAACAACAATCCATGTGTTGTTCTTCTCAATTTCTGATAACTTTTCTTTCACAAAATTGGCCCAATTATCATCTTTTCAAGCCTCACTTACATCTTTGGGTTAAATCTACGAGATTAGGAAAATTTGATCTTCATCAATCCTTCTTCTAGTTTGAACACCCTTGTTCCTATCACCAATAATCTGGTCTTCAGAACGATTTAATCTCACATACCTTAGTGTCTTCAGCTTTACTTTTGGTTCTAGTGTTGCTTCTTCTCCACTTGTTTAAGCTTCATCATATGCTCTCATTGTACCACTTTGTACTTGGATCTAAACTTGATGTACATCTTTGGGTTAAATCTATGAGACTCAGAAAATTTGATCTTCATCAATCCTTTTTCTAGTCTAAACACCCTTGTTCCTATCACCAATAATCTGGTCTTCAGAATGATTTAATCTCACATACCTTGGTGTCTTTGGATTTACTTTTGGTTCTAGTGTTGCTTCTTCTTCACTTGTTTAAGCTTCATCATATGCTCTCATTGTACCACTTTGTACTTGGATCTAAACTTGATATTGTTGTCTATGATTACTACTAACATTTTGATAATCATAATCATATCCAACAAACCTGGATAGATTCCCAAGGCTTTCATCTACTCTTACATTACCAATTTCCACTATCTTCTTCAACCTCTTGTTATAGCACCTATATGCCTTTCTTTTGGTATAATGACCAAGAAATAAAACTTCATCACTTCTTGCATCAAAATTCCCCATATCCTCATCTCTCTTGATATAGCATCTACTCAAAAAAAGTTATGAAATACCTGACTATAGGCACATTTACACATCGAAGCTCATAAGGTGTCTTACTTGTATCTTCTTTAATCTGCACCTGATTGAGAGTGTATACTGCAATGCTAACTGATTATCTCCAAAACATCTGCGTAACATTTATTTCAAGCATCATATTCCTAGTAGTGTCAATATAGACCTTTTATTCCTCCTCTCTGCCACTCCATTATGTTGTGGAGTCCTAGGAGGAGATAACTATCTCTTTATCCCATGATTTTCACAAAAATAATTGAACTCACCAGATGTAAATTTACCACCTCTATCTGATCTCATACACTTTAGATTCAATGTTGTCTCATTCTCAACCATTTTCTTAAAGATCTTAAAATTATCAAAATCTTCAAACTTTTCTCTTAAGAAAGTTACCCATACCATCCTAGAGTAATCATCAATGAGAAACATAAAATACCTATCACCTTTCTTACTTCTTATCCTAGCAGGACCACACAAATCAGTATGAACAAGATCTAACAATCTATTTGAATTTTTAGTTTCAGAATGAAAAGGAACTCTTATTTTCTTACCCAACTGAAATTACTTGCAAATTGTATTTGCAGGATTCTTCACCCTAGGAAGATCTATAACAGCATAATTAGAACTTATAGGCATGATATTATGAAAGAACCTTGTATGCCATGACCAACTTGCATCTATTTGAGCAATCAAACAAATTTTTAGACAACTATTCAAATAAAATTGTTGGCATTATGATAGTTTTGGAAGAGATGTAGAGAGGTCATGAGTGGATGCATAATTTATTTTCCTTTATGGAAATGTATTAAGTTATCATGATTATAATGATCGATAAGAACTTTACATGATCAGTAAAGGGAAGATCAACTATGTATGTTGACTGATGTTTAGGAAGAGTGGTATCAGACACTGTTGTGGTAGCAATCGACTTGAGAAAATATTTAGATGTTTTGATCAGAAATAAAATATTTATATGGTATGTGGAATCCATGATTCCAACCGCAACAGTTTATCTCAAGTTTTGATTGAATTATGTTTTGAGTATGAAGGCATTTTACCTATCTGATCACTGATCAAAGTTTCATATTAATTTGGTTAAGGGGGTGGATTTGAGGCCGACATATTATTTCTAATATTGGTAATACATTTTGAGGATGACATATTGGATGTTATTTATGCTGATTTCGAGGAGGTTGGCTAATATTTTGAGCTGACTATGGTGAAAAGTTCTAGGTCTTGTGTGACCTAATGAAAGTCTATATAAGTAGCACTAAATCATTTGATTTAGGGTTGAGATCATATTTTAAGATTGGGCATTCATGAATTGAAGGAGAAGAGATCAATATAACATCAGGAAGGAAAGGATCTGAAAGGATCTAATAGGGAAACCAGTGCCATTCTACAGATCAACAATCTTGTTGTTCCCTAATAGTTGTAGTAGGTAAAATCCCTTAACAGGGTGAACTTTAACAGGTTCTTATTTGTAAATCATTTAACATGGTAACTTCTTTATTGAGGTTTGAAATCCTCTAGAGAGGTAGATCATAGATGATCTATTTGTACTCCTAACAGTGTACTAATCACTCCTAACAGGGTGAACCCTCAGAAAGGCTATTTTTATCTAATAATAGGGAAACCTCATTTACTGCAGCATTGGGCTTATGGGTGTCATCCCCACCATGGTTTTTTCCCTCTAACAATGGTTTCCATGATAATATACATGTGATATATGTGTTAAGCTTGTGAATACTTGATATTGTTTACTGTTATCTATTTACTTCAGGTATATGCTTTTTGGTTTGGAAGTTGTTATTACATATAATCATATTGGTGATTGAATTTTTTCATTACCTATTTGTACTGATTCACCCACCCCCCCTCTCATTCATAAGATTTCCAACAATTAGTATCAGAGCTATTAGGTCCTCCTAATATTAAGCTTAATCGCTTGAGGAAAATATCCCTATAATTCAACATGATAGATACAAGTATGAAAAGCAAATTGAGGATGCAATAAAATTTATCAGTGAATTGAAGGAAAATTTGAGGCATTCGCTTGCTAAGAGAAGAGAGCTCGTTGAGCAATTGAGTGAAATTCAAGACTATATTGAACAAATTTTTGAAGGATGTTTATCTGAAGAATAAGAGAAAGCACTTGCAGATTTGATGGATAGAAATAGTGAATTCAAAAGAGAAGTAGAAAATATGAAAAGAGATCTTGAAAATCATTCTGTCAGGATGGTTGAATAACTTGGAAAAATAAGAGTTGTCGATGATGCCAATAAAATTGTTAAATATTCCCTAAAGGCTAAAGATGAAACCCTAACAAAAAATTTGGAACAACTATTCATATTGGAGCAAGAGGTTTCTACATTGAAGAAACACTTACATGATACAGATGAAGTTAAAGCTAATATTGAAAGAGACAATGAGGGGGTAAGGAAAGAGAATGAAAAGCTAAAAGAAGAGTTGAATGCTACAAAAAATCTACTAATAAATTCAGAAAGAGTTCTTCTAAACTTGATGAACAACTTGGAAGACAAGGGATGAATGGAGAGAAACAAGGTTTAGGTTTTTTAAACTTTGAAGTTTGTGAATCTTCTAGCACTAAGGACATCATTGCAAAAATAAAATCAACACCCAAGGTGAACAAAAACAATGGAAAGAGAAGGTATAAATTGGTATGCTTTAATTTTCATAAGGAATGTCATCCTACTACTGCATGTTGATTTAAATCGATTGGTCAAAATGTTAGATCTAGAGGTTCTACTGCTAGATCAGAAAACTCCTAAGGTAGAATGATAAATACAATGCTAGACCTAATACATTTCATTGATTTTGTTACTATTGCAACAAGTTTGGACATAGAGCTAATGAGTGCAAAGTGAGAATCAACAACCAGTGGTCATATGATTATAGCAGTCAGAGACCTATCAATCAAGGTAACTGATCATATGTTACTTGTTCTAAATGTCACAACTATGGACATATGACTATGAATTGTAGATTAAGGTCATGCAGAAACAATGTTGGACCTTGGAATCCAATAGGTATGGTCTGTTATGTCTGTAATAAGGTTGGTCATCTTGCTAGGTCATGTAGAGAAAGAAAGTATATTAGAGGTCAACTGGTGAACATTGATGAAAATGCTAAAGGTAAGGAAACTCTTAATGTTGATGAAGTAATAAATGATATGAAGAAGACATGGGTGAGGAAAGGAGAATTTAATTTGCTAGAATTAACTAAGAACTCCACAAGTCTAGGAAATATGGAGAATCCATCATGAACTAATCACATTATTCACTTAGGGGAAGCACTTAAAGTCAAATCATTTACCGATCCCCTAAATTCATGACTGATAAAATTCATATACATTTTGAGATGCCTATTATTGATTTAATTATGGTTAGTGGAGATAAAGCGTTTGTGTACATATTACGAGTGTTGTGTTTTAACCATAGTGGTCGCTGGAAAGAACTATCTGACCATTATGTCTAACGACTACATTCTCGAACATTATAAAGATGAGAAAGTAAACTCATTTATCACTTTACATTCTAACAAATTTTACTGAAGGTCATTTATTTACATTCCATAGCAAGAATTATTTATGTTTGTGGACTAAGATTTCATGCAGGAAATTCTATCGGTTGTTGAAGTACTTTAATCAATGAAGTCAATGTTATAGCTTGAATTGCAAAGATCTTTACAGGAAACATGTTTTTGTTGTTAATTGTTGACATTATGGATACTCCAGTTTTGGTCAACAGCATTAATAAGCTAAGACCCGTATTCAAGTTACACCCAATGAAGGAAAATGAAAATGATCCAATGGGTGCCCTATTTATGATACCCTATGGTGTATTTTTAACTAAAGACATTCATCCATTCATTCACATCAAATTGGAAGAGCTTAGAGATGATGACATATATAATGAATTCCTTAAGCTAAGTAAAGATGTTAAGGTGAAAGATGAGAATATGCATTTGGTTCATAAAGGTTTCATTTATGCACCTGAGCTACCTGATGATTTTTATCCAGAATTGATAAGATATGTTTTGAGTAGAGTACATGATCAATTAATTTTGTTGGACAAACCTCAAAATATTTCAAAGGAGTTAATCAACATAGTTATTGGATTTTGTGTGACCGGTGAAGCACCTACTCTATGAACCATTGCTGTAAATTTGGTTACATGCTTAACCAAATCCAAACAGGATCACCGAGCCATGACTATCAAGGATATAATTGACAAGGAAGTGAAATTCACTTCAATGGTGATAGATATAGAGTATATAAATCTATTTGGTTGAATAGTGTACTTGGTGGAGCTATTCATGTTGCATACAAGATGGTGAAGGAAGATGGAAAATATGATCTTTGTGAGATGTTGAGGAGTCAATTCTTAGTGAACATGGAGATGATCAAGAAAGTAAAGAAGCAATCATTCAAATATGGATCACTCCTGCTATGTATGTTCTTTTAACTGCAAAACCATTTTCCTAGAATAGGTTCTATTACATGGTCAAAGGATAGACCAATAGTAATACAGATTAAGAAACACATAAGGACTTTAGGAAATAATTTTAATTCAGTTATGTGGGGTTACTTGAAATATTTTCACGGAAAATGCACTTAAGAGAAATAATTCCAACGATATTGTTGAGAAGTACAAAAATGATATATGTTTTTTATTAGATATAGATACATGTACATTGCAAGCATTGCAACCTAGAACATGGTGGATACCTTTTGAAGACAATTATTCAATTGTGTATTGACATTGATGTTACACATGTATATATACTTATGTAGTGCTGATACACAAATGTCTACATTTAGACCGAGCACAATTGGTGAATAGAATGAGTTGTTTTAGTGTTGATCAAGTTCAGTCAGGTATTGAAGAAGTTCAATGTTGATGGACTCACTCAGGAATTTCAGTCATGGTTGGGCATTCAGTGCCAGCTGACTAATAGTGATTTAAATTCTATAATTAATTGATTATATGCGGCTGACTGAATTGTGATTTATTATTTAGAAGTGTATTCAATCTGACTTGACAGGGCTTATCATATATATGAAAGGTCAAGTTTGGATTGAATGTGAAAAAATAGAGTGTACAAGAGTATGTGAAAGAAAAATGTGGAATTCTGTGACATGAAGAGTGAAGGTGAAATAAGATAGGATTTTGATTGAGTACAGATCACTCAGAGCTACAATAGAATATCTGATCAACAAGAATTGAGTCATAATCAGAACAAAGATCTAAATCAGGAAAGACATTTTCTTGCACATACAGGTCAATTCATTATTACTTTCTAAAAATTGTAGCAGTGATCTCAAATCTCTTAACAGAGTAGACTTAACAGTATTTTTGTAAATCCTCTCACAAGGTAGCATTTCTATGTTGAAGTGTTGAAGACCTCTAACAAGGCCACTCCTCATAGGGTGATTAAATCCTTTAACAAGGTCACACCTAATAGTGTGTTATTGTAACCTTTAACAGGGTTGGCTCCTAACAAGGCTCACTTCAGAAGAGTGAAAAATAGTAACTAGTTACATTGGTGGTTTTTCCCATATTGGGTTTCCTCATTAAATCTTGGTGTCACTTGTGTATATGTTATTTATTTCATGCTTTATTTTTTTGCACTTAATCACTAAAGTATAATTGCATTGGATATTATAAAGAATGATTTTACACCCCGAGTTACAGAAGAATATCTTAATTGACCGAGTAACAGTGTTAAAGTATTTAAGACATCTAAGGGACAAAGGATTTGTTTTCTAGTAACTGATTCACCCCTCCCCTCTCAGTTACTTATCTCATTTCTAACAATACCTTCTATGGGTTATGAAGTTGATGGTGATCAGGTCACATTCATGTTGATGTCTTGTTGTCAAAATAAATTGATATTTCAACACCTAGGTTTGTAACTTATGAAGATTCATCATTGAAAATTCAAAATGAATTAAGAGCACATGTATCCAAAGAAAGATTAGAAAACAATTTGAAATTATAGCCAAAATGAGTGGTATCACACCTGAAATGATGATAAAACTTAGAAAGAAAGTGGAGAGTAAGGAAACAAACACATCTTCTGCGGGAGTCAAGGATAGTGAAGCGGAAGTGGAAGAGGTTACACCTCAGAGAGTTACAAGGAGTTCAGTACTAAAACAAACAACATCTACTTCTACTACTCCTATTAAGACTAAGTCAGAAAAGGAGACACCTGAAACTATTCAGAGAACTTACAAAAGAAAGAAAGTGATGACATCAGTCTATAAAGAGTCAAAGAGTAAGGAGAGAGGTAAAGAAAAGGTTGAAATTGAGTATGAGAAGGAGTATACTACTAGGTAAATTGATAAAATTGACAATACTATTATTCTTGAGAACATTGTTAAAGACATGAAGGAACATGAAAAAATTACAGAAGTGTGGACTCTCTTTAACAATTTAGACAGTGAAGAGAAAAGAAAGATATAAGATGAAGTTGTAGAAAGTTTACATACTTGTATCATCTTAAAATGGAAGCACTTTCATGTTAAGAATGTTTATCCCTCCTTAGGGGATTTTTTTTACCACCATCATACTGTCCCCTTATTTCTACATCATCTCCTACTTCTGTGCCTGTTTAGGACCCTGATTGGGCCTCTCCAGGCACCTTCTATCCCACCTGGCATATTTTACAGGGGTTCTAACCCCTTGGTTCAAGGTAGACCTCAACCTTGACCTAGGTTAGGGTCAACCTTGACCTTGACCTGGGTCCCCCTTCCAAATTTGGAAGCTTGTCGGCTTCTGGAGGTCTTTAAAAATTCATTTTTCCCGCTTTAGGGTCGATTATTTTGAGTTTCGAAGCAAAAAATCCTAAATTATATTTAATATAGGTCCTCTTCTAGGGGCATGGGTCTAATTGGAATTTCATTCTCCTATGTTGGCCTCTCTAGAATATTGTGCCCTAGTTTCATATAAAAGGAAACCTTTCTCTCTCATTTTCTCTAAGTCTTCTAAGTGCAAAAAAAACTCTAACAAAGATTTTGTCAAGAAGAAAAAGGTTCAAGCATCCATTTTTCTACATGTTTCCAAGCTTTCAATGTGTTCAATTCTTCCTCTCAAGCACTCAATTCCTCCATGGAAAATCAAGGATTCAAGCTTTCAAGCCTTTGAAGGGATTTGGTTCCAACATGCAAGATTCATCATTCAAACCCTAGATCTAGCCCTCACGGTGGTGTATCTTCCTCCAAGATCCTCTGTGCATCCTCAAACACTAATTCACTCTCTCCAAGGTGGATTACAAGCATTCAATCATGCAGGTTTATGGTTTCTATTGAGTCCAAGATTTCATATTTACATACTTGCTTACATTTGAATTACATTGGCATATCTATTAAATATCATAGCTTCATTGTTAGATTCAATTCTACTACTTGCTAGCATTATATACTTTATTGATTTCAAGTTTAATTCCTAAATCTGGGTTTGAATAAGTCAAACCCCTCCCCCCTAATGAAAAAACCTCTTTTCCTTGTAGTTATAGGTTCAGGACTGTGGATTTGAACTCAGATCTGGATACCCTTTTCAGCGAACTATCGGGATCCGTGAACAGATTTTATGTCGGACCTGTGCAGGTCAGGGTCAAGATTATTGGGTCAGAGGTGACATTTGTGGGTCAAGGTCCACTTTTTTCATAAGACGGTGTCGAATCAGAAAAAAATTTATGGGTTTTTTTTTGTCTCTGTGTTCCGGTTCTGGATCATACTTCAGATTTTCCAGAAACTGAGTAAAGACCTCAGAAAACAACATTCTTCAGATCTACAATTATTTAAGGTTGGTACTTCCTCTCATCCTTTTCAATTACTATTATATATCATATCTCCTTAATCATAAAATAGAATTTAAGATCTTCTTCCTTACTCTCATTTCCAAATGGTTGATTCATTTGTGTATTGATCCTTCTTTTAGGTTAATCAACTTGGATCTTCCTTTTGTGAATCTGGGGATAAAAAAGGAACATCTTATCTTCTTTCCCCCTATATGATTAATCACATTAAAATAATAAATACATCAAAAATTACAATAAATGTAAAGGTTAAGGAAATACATCACATTCATAGACCTAATCAATTTTTCCCCCTTTACAATACTTTTTGGAAATCACCTAGTAAACTACACAAAGTTGTACCTAAAGAACTAGTTAATACAGTTAACAAAAGATGGAGAGAAGCTTTGAATATTGGCAAATTAATGATGGAACAAGAACTTTCACTTTTACAACCTAAATTGTCTACCAAACATATATAGTTGATAGCTAAAGCAATGAGAGAAGAATCTAAGATAAGGAACATATTTACAAGAATTAGCATTGGAGATACACAATAGGTAAGAGATGAGATAGTGGATCTATTGACAAAGTTTTTAAAGTCTAAGACTACTGCTGAAGTCAAAACAATTGAAGAAGAAAGAAAAGAACAAGAGAGAGCAACTTAAGAGATTAATGATATCGTAGATAATGGTATCTCTAATATCCTAGATTAGACACAGATCATTGAAACTCAAACTAATGTGAAGCACCAAAAGAATAGATTGTTGAGAAAGAGACATGTCATAAGGATGATGAAGATATACTTTTAGTAAAGAGAAAACTAAATTTAATTTGTGAAGGTAGAACAGTGAAGAAGAGAAAAACAAAGAATCCAACTAGTTTTGAAGAAGATGAAGAAGAATATGAAGATGAATAAATGCAAACAACTATTAATATTACTCAACTAAGCCCTAAAGAGCTATTGAAAATGTTTGATAAACTCAAGGAGAAAGCAGAAAGGGAAAAATTGAAGAGAAAGAAAAAGAAGGTCAGAATACTAAAAGGAGCCATAAACTTCATTTGGAATTTAGTACCTAATGTGAGATATGACAAAAAAGATAATCCTATTGATCATTTGGGTATATTGGCCAAGGTTGTTTTTGATTAAGTACCTAACTTGCTGAATGCACCTATGGAGTTAGCAATGAAAGAATATGAGAACAAATGAGATGACAAGTTGAAAGAGATCATATCAGTAGAAAAAGAGTCACTTGCAGTTCTAGTAAATATAGTGAAGGAAATTCTACAGGAAATAGGAAAGATACTTGTAAAGATTTCCAAGTTTACATCTTTTACATAGGATCTTGATAAGAAGAGAGAGGAAGCTAAAAAGGAGCTTGATGATTTGGTTACAAAGTTTGATCCCCTAACTAGTTCAATTTCAGCATACACTGCTAAGGTGAAAATGATTTCATACAACATGAAGAACTTGAAATTAGAGAAAGATAAAATAATTATATCAATTATGGATCTACAGACCTATCTAGCTCTTACCATCAATCTCAAGCAACAGAATGTGAGTGCTTCAGAAACAATCCTAAGACTACAAGATGTGAGCACTTTGAATGACATGGAAGGAACAACATCTGTTATACATTGATAGATTTTATCCATGGAGCTCTTACAAGAATCATAGGAAAATTAATTGGAGATTGCAAAGTCAAATTTCAAGGGTATGTTTGATAGAATTTAATTCTGGTAAGCACTTATAATCCTTTTTCATTGTTGACAAAAGGGGGAGAATGATGTGTATTGTATTGTATTATATTGTGTTGTATTGGAGAATGATGTAATGATGTGTATGGGAAATGGATAGATGTGAGAGATATAGATGGTGATAGATATGATAGCATGCATAATGTAAGGGGGAGTATGATTTGAGGATGATAATGTATGATATGTAAGATTTTTCTTGAGATGGTTTTCATAAATTTTTTCCATCAAAGCCAAATGGGAGATTTTTGGCATTATGATAGTTTAGGAAGAGATGCAAATCAGTCATTAGTGGATGATTAATTGGTTGTCCTTGATGGAAATGTATTAATTTATCATGATTACAGTGATCGGTAAGAACTATACATGATCAGTAAAGGGAAGATCAACAATGTATGTTGACTAGTGTTCAGGAAGAACATTATCATACACCGATTATGGTAGCCATCAATTTGAGAAAAGATTTAGATGTTGTGATCAGAGATACAATATGTAAATGGTATGTGGATTCCATGATTCCAACTGCAACTATTTATCTCAAGTTTTGATTGAATTATGTTTTGAGTATGAAGGCAATTCACTTATATGATCACTGATCAAAGTTTCATATTAATTTGATTAAGGTGGTGGATTTGAGGCTAACATATTAATTATATTATTGGTAATACATTTTGAGGATGACATATTGAATGTTGTTGACACTGATTTCAAGGAGGTTGGCTAATATTTTAAGCCGACTATGGTGGAAATTTCTAGGTCTTGTGTGACCTAATCACAATCTATATAAGGAGCACTAAATCATTTGATTTAGGGTTGCGATCATATTTTTAGATTGGGAGGTCATGAATTGAAGGAGAAGGGATCAGTATAGTGTCATGAAGGAAAGGAGCTTAAAGGGTATAATAGGAAACCAATGCCATTCTACAGATCAACAATCTTGTTATTCCCTAATAGTTCCAGTGGGTCAAATTTCCTAACAGGGTGAACTTTAACAGGTTCTTATTTGTAAATCCTTTAACAGGGAAACTTCTTTATTGAGGTTGGAAATACTCTAGCGAGGTAGATCATAGCTGATCTGTTTGTACTCCTAACAGTGTACGAATCACTCCTAAGAGGGTGAACCCTTAGAAAGGGTATTTGTAGCTCCTAACATGGCAAACTCATTTATTGCAGTATTGGACTTATGGGTGTCATCCCCACCATTTTTTTCCCTCTAGCAAGGGTTTCCATGATAAAATACATGTGTTATGTGTGTTATGGTTGTGAATGCTTGATATTGTTTACTATTATCTATTTACTTCAGTTATATGCTTTGTGGTATGGAAGTTGTTAGTACAAATAATCATATCAGTGGTTGAATTTGTTCATTACCTATTTGTACTGATTCANCCCCCCCCCCCCCCCCCCGCTCTCTCATTCATAATATTTCCAATAGAAATATGTTACCTTTTGTTTTTTTATCATGAGGAAATGTCTATCCCTAAGTTATTCACGATCTTTCACTTACCATTATTGAAATTCAGGTCATAACCTTTATCCATTAACTATCCAACACTAAGAAGATTATGTTTCAAACCTTCCACATACAGTACATCATATGTATTATTCTTTCCATCTAGAGAAATAGAACCTCTACCTCTGATCATACCACTAGTATTATCTCCCCATTTCACAATACAACAATCATAATTTTCATAGCTTAAAAACTTTCTTTTATCACTAGTCATATGATGAGAGCATTTGATTTCTATCGCCCACTTGTCCTGTTTGACAACTTGAATAGCTAGGGATTTCTCTTCAACAACACAACTGGTAGAACTAGTAGGCATAGAATCTTCAAACTTAGGATCTTATCCTTCTTTGATAAAACTTAATGTGAATTCATCATCATTCTTATAAGAATAATCATATTCATCATCCATAACTCCTTCATCAATATAAGAGTAACATTTCATTGGAATAGCAGGCTTGTTATTCTTAAATTTAGGAACCCTTTCCAAACATCTAGATAAAAAATGTCCTATCTTATTGCATGAAAAACACTTAAGGGGTATCTTTCCTTTATACTTACCAGAACCTTTTGGCAATATTCTAGCAATCATTGCTTCCAAATCTTGAAGTTATCTCTCTTCTTCTTCAATCTATTGCATCTTGTTCTCATATCTTGACAATATTCTTGTGGATCCTTCTCCTGGATAAGATCTTTGCATGTTCCTTCAAGAAAAAAATAGCTTTTAATGTTCATTCCATCTTAGGTAATGCACCACCAAATTCACTTAGCTAAAAAAAAAATCTTACCAATCAAGTTGTCTCTTGTTATAGTTGTCACTATCTAAATCTCTAGAATAGCTATAACTTTCTTCTTATAGGTAGGGGGCATGGATCTCAGTATTTTAGAAACAATATCTTCCTCTTCCAAATTACATCCATTACATGTGATATCACACACCACTTCATTCACCCTAAGAATGAAAGAAACAACATTCTCATCTTCACTCGTCTTCAAGGCTTCATACTTTCCTTTCAAAATTTGCAACTTGGCAATCTTCACTTCCTTATCTCCTTTATAGAAGGTCTGTAACTTCTCCCAAGTATCACTATTCATCTCCAATTACATGACATTTTTTATTTTAGCATCACTCAAGGCACTAAAAAATGCTTCCTTTTCCCTGATATTTTCTTTGGCATCCCTAATCTCATCTGGAGTAGTAGGGGTTGCATGAGCAGTATAAGTAGACTTTGTAATCTTCCAGCAATATTCATCAATGCATCTAAGGTGAACTAACATGTGACTCTTCTAAAAAGTGTATTTGGTTCCATCAAACCTTGGACTATCCTTCTTATAAGTTTCCATCTTTGGATCACCCTCAAGATATTAGGCTTTCTCTAAGGAACCAAGCTGATCTAATACCAATTGTAGGAAATATGGCCACAGAAAATTGAGAGGGGAGTGAATAAGTTGTTCCAAAGCTTCAAATATTCAAAACCCTTCAACCTTAAAACCCTTATTTATGATATTAAAGGATAAATATGCATGCAAGAATCAGAAAACACATCCACAACCCTTCACACAAGGAATTTTATTGTGGAAACCCTGTTAGGTGAAAAACCACCGTGGGGAAGGAAACCCACAATAAATGAAAATACCTTGTTAAATGTACAACGCATATTAATGTTGGGAGATTGTTGTATATTCTGCATATATGTGCTGACAATGATTTTTTTCATTGATGTCAACATATTCCTATTGTTGATGACAATGTTCTTGTGTGTTCCTGAGATGTTCAGTGAGAAGATTACTTTGGTATTGTTGATGTTCAATGTTCAATGTTCCCGGCTCCTAATTTTCAGTTCTGACATGTTTATGGCCTAGTCATTTTGAGGGGGTCACCTAATTCTGCATCTTTGCTAATTGTCAATTTGCTGTCCGGAGCCTACTTTGCCTCTGAGTATCTTACACCCTGTTGTGTTTCATAAGCCATCACTTTGGGAATGTCTTCCATGCATATCAGAGATCTTATGTTTTAGATCTCAGGTCATTCCGAATCCGTTTGATAAGTTTTCATACTTCCCAAAGTTGGTTGCTCAAAACTGTCTGCATTTTTGTCTTGCCTAGAAATCTGAATAGCATAGTTTGACATGTTACAACTTTTGACCAGTTCACCCAATTGAGAAAATTCCTTTTGCACTGTGTTCCAGTGGTCACACACTCCATAATTTCCAATTTCCAGATCTTTATGAAATCAGATGACAAGTTTTCAAGAACCATTCTGATAGTGATTAAATCTGATTTCCTGTGTATTCAAGTTCAGAATTGCTAAGTGACCTACTTTGAGCTTTTGAAAGTCTGTACCCGGGTGAACATTTTGGATAATTGGCTTGTCCCTCATATTGTAAACATAGGAGTGTACCTACCTAAATATTTATAGACTCCTACCAATCCATTTGTCCACTTTGCCAGAGCCTTTCCGTTTCCAATTTATTAAAGTTTCACTGAACTGCAGAATTCAGAATTAAATGGCATACTTTGTGCTTTCCATATTTGCACTCGGTTTGAGGTCAGACATAATTGAATATGGAATTGCATTATAGACCTAGGAATGAACTCATTTGAATATTCCCAAACCTTGACCAATCCGGTAGATCACTTTTCTTTGCCGATTCCGAACCTGATTTCTGCATATTTATTGTGCTTTAGTTCAGAAAGTGTTTAGGGTGCTATCTTTGCAGATTGGTATCTGTTCAGTGGTTTTTTTTCAGAGGAAGACAACTGGGGATTCATGTTCCACATCTGGCATTTAGTCAGGCTCCAAAGGTTGAGTTTCTGAAAGATCTTTTTGATGACCCTACGAGTTCAGTTTCAAAGGCAGTTTGTTCAGTTTGCAGTGCGGAAAAGATTTAAGTTTGCAAAATGGTCATTTTTAGGAAGTGACAACTTTCTGTCTGATAGATGTTTTCTGGATCCGATTGTGGGACCATCTTCATTACATATGAATGTACTACCTAACTTGATGGTGAAGTTTCAGAATGTCATCTAGTGACTTTGCAATAACTGATCCAAATGAGATTTATGCTAATTCAATATTTCACACTTGCATAGTATTCTGGAAATGCAAAGTTTCATCAGTTGCATATTGTGCCAAAGAATGAATATAAAGTATCCCTTGCACATGCATAGTCATTAGACATCAATGAATCATTTTGTCGAATGCCAGAGTCAGATTGCTTGTTTCAGTCAGTTTTTGAGACCAGTTCCAGAAGCCAGTTATCATTAAAAGGTATGATCAAAATTAAAAGATGTTACTTTTTTCAAAGCAGTGTATTTAAAAATGGACCGGGCAAGGAGAATAAGAGCTCAACACCTAAGACAAAATATAGGTGCTCACACTTATCAATGAAGACAAAATTTGAGATGTGCAAAACAAAGATAGATACAGTCATTTTAAGGTATTCTTTTGAGAATACATCTGCCTTGTGGTTATGCAATATGTTATAGTATATTATAAATGAGGAATCCGGCAATCAGTTGGGAACTCCACGCATTGGCCATAGGTAAAGACCCACCACTGGAAAGAGAGGAAACTCTTGCGCAATGTGTCACAAATTTGAGGAAATCAGCCAATGTATAAGTTAAGATTTTGAAACCAGATAAATCAAAATGAAAATGGCTAGCATAATCTATGTTGTATGTTGCACTATTTCTCGATACAGGTGGAGCATTTAAAACCAAATACAAATCAGCAGGTGTTCTGTGTAAGGCATTCTGGGAGGATTTCAATTGTTCCAATGTGAATTGTGAATTCATTTTGTACTAAAGGCTTCTGCATCCAAACCTTGCGCTAGGTATGATAGAGGGAGTGTTTTCTATTAAAATGAAGGTTGCGTTGCACATTGGGGAGGCAGAAAATTTTAAAAACATTGTATACAAACTACCTTGTAATTTAATATGCCCAAACCTTGCGCTGACTTTTGTAGGAAGTGCTTCATGTTTCAGCAAACATCAATGCAGTGACAAACATAGTGTGAAGATAGCGCCATGTTTTGGGAGGAGGCTGCGCTGATTTACAGATTGTAAGTTCCCTTAGAAAGGTTTCAAATACCATAAGGTCTGTGCAAGGCATGACCAAAAGGTAGAATGCTTGCGCAAATAATGGGGGAGTTAAAAATTATGAAATGGCCAGTGTGTAGCAGACACTAAGTATCCCACGCGCTGTTTGGAGAAGCAATGAATGTTTTTAAACAGCAAATCCATTTCCCTATTCTGCGCAAGTCTTGGAGGAAGATTTTTTAAAAGGTATTTGGTTTTGAATTTATGCATAGATGAAATTCTCAACTCTTGCGTAGGTAGCAAAGGAGGGAAGTTGCAGATTATGGAGAATGTTTATCTTTTATTAACATTAAAACAGTGAAATTTTAAAAAGGGGATTGGTTTCCAGCGCAAGATTTGGGAAGTAAATGGCATTGTACTGTTTTGTGTGTTTTTGAATTGTAAAACAAGCCAACACTACCAGCAGGTGTTCTACATAGACAGGGAGTCTATTTGCAAAGTTTTTTAACATTAAAGTGGAACCTTCATGGCATTCATCCTACGCAGGCTAAATTACCAGCAGACTCCGATAGGCATATGGGGGAGATGTTTGAAGTTTTTTTTGAAAGTTTTGAAGAGCAATTTGCAGATGTTCCTCCATAGGAAGTGGCACCCTGGCTATTAAAACACGGTAGTGGTTTCCATTTGCAAGATCACATTGTTATAGATGAGCAGTTCTCTTCATACTCCGAGAAAAGGTGAAAAATAGTGATTTTGTTTTATCCCACATGGTCTCTGTGGTGGCATTTTTTGATATTTATATGCCAAAACACTTACTTTCAATATAAATAAGAAGCCTAGAGGCTCTTGGCAGGCCTTTGAGGGCTAGGGGTCGAATTGCATAGGCCATACATAGTGTTTTGAGACAAAATCCGAAAATGGCTTTAAAACATGAAATGAAATATCCCACATTGTTCCCACGAAGGCAAAATGAAGTCTTTATATGCAAAAACAAGAACATATGAGTTTGAAGTTAAAGAGGAGGCTATCCATGCGTGCCTAACCATCCGACCACCTTCGTTTCCATGCCCAAAAATGAAGGAGATCAAATTTTGACAAAAATAAACAGAAGTTGTTGGTCGCGAAGTTGCGAGAAGTGCTTGGTCGCCCAGTCGCCGAAGGCTCCGATCGCGCAGTCGGGAGGCAAGATGGAGTTAGCCACCAGATTTCAGAGACCTAGCGGTTAGTCGCACAGTCGCGAGACATGGAAATTGACCGCCAAGACTTCGCAACTAACCACTAGCGGTTAGTCGCGAAGTAGCCAGATAGAAAGGAAAGTTGTCGCGACATGGAGATTGCCGCTGGTCGCGCAGTCGTGAGATGAGAACAAGCCGCTGGATGCCAGTCACGAGGTCGCCCAGGGTTGAAGGTAGAGTTAAAATTGGCTCATGACTTTGATTTCTTGGTTGTCGCATGGTCGCCAGATGTGACTGAGGTCAAAAATGAGTTAAAGGCACAGTTTGTGACAGCGAATGAGAAGGTTCCACTTGTCGAAGTCTGGTGATTTCTAGGCAAAATATGCATAAATCTGAGATTTTCAAAGACTTTAAAATGTGCATAGTGTTAATTTTAACAGGGAATTTAATAGTTTTATTGCAAATTTTATATGTTTATTCCCAGAGGTTTTTGAAGACACTGGAAATCAGATTTTGACAGATTAAAAGATCAGAATTGGGGTGAGAAAAGAATGATTAAATTTGCACAAAAATGAAACAAATATGTTTATTTGTTTTTAAAGTCTTTACATAGGATTTCCAAGGAGATATTTTCAAAGGGAAAATGTGACAGATTTCAAAGATATTTTCAGACAGATGGACTTAGTTTTTAAAGATATATCAGATATTTTCTCAGACAAGTGAAGTTGAAATTGAAAATATCAATCAGATATTTTGAAAAGCAAGGAATGAGTAAAAATCATATTTGAGAGAAGGACAGGTGTTTGCTAGACAAATTTTTAGGGTTTCTTCTCTTCTATATCTTGCTTTCTTTTCTCAATTGTAATGGTTCCTCTCCTCTGCTCTGTTCTGGTTTTTTCTTGCAGATGCCCAGAGCAGGTCCCTGTTGGTCTTGTGGAAATTTTATTGTAAGTTATACTTTTGTGTCTTTGTATATTCATAAAAGCTTATTGTCTGGATGTGTTGAAGCATAATACAGTAATAGAATATAGTGTGGTTCTTCCTCTTTCATAATATCTTGTCTCTTTGCATTCTGTTTGTGCTCTAGTGTGTTTCACCTGTAAGGCATTTGAAATACACCAGCTACAAGGTAGTTTGTCTAATTATTTATGGGTTCCTTTCAAGGAGAGGACTAAGTTTCATAGATGATTTCAGAGAGCAAAGCATTGTGATAAGGATTTAATGTAGATGTATGTATAAGAGAGGATAGTTTGTAAGGCACTCTATCTCAGCTACATGTAGTTTGTAAGACACTCTACAGTATCTCTATTAGTTCATCTCTGTTGATTCATGTTTTCATTGACTCTTTGCCCAAGGAATAGGCACTGGTCTAGAGTATAGTTTGTAGTTTGTTCTGCATCCAATTTCAAAAATCATTTCAATTAAACATACTTTTGTTACTAAGAACAAATGAGCTAAACTCATAAGGATTTATATCAGTAGGATACTATTCAGTTTGTTAATCCCTTGAAGAGTCAATCATTAGGTTATCCCTCCTACAATAAAAGGAAGAAGGATGAAAATCCTTGTATCACTAGTTCTTGTTATATTTACAATCATGGTTTGTATGGTTAAATCTTGCATCTGGTTATGCTTGGTCATTTGCAAGGTGATTTATCAGTTGGTCTAACAAAGATACATAGCAAATCAGTGTCCACACTATAACATACTGTGTAAACAGCAATCATAAAAGGTAAAACCTGCCTGAGTATATGTGGAGCTCAAAAATGAAGGACCTTATCCAGTCCTTAGCAATTAGGCTTTTCTTGTCTCTGAATCAGTATTAGAAGGCATGGTGTTCAAGTAGTTATTTCAAGCACTGTGATTCATACAAGAAAAATCCCTAACATGTCTGATGCTATTATCCCTGAAATGGGTTTGAATCTTTTCAAATTTTGGATTTCTCAGAGAAAAGCACAATCCCCTTCTTGCAATCCATGGCAATATGACTTGGGAAAATTGGTAATGTCAGGTGTGTTCATGGATGTAGATTTTTTAATAGCCATTGTAGATAGGTATGACCCTGTGCTAAAATTAATTAAGGATAATGATGGCGATGAAATCCTCAAGGTTTCTAGGGAAGAGTTACAAGAATTTTTTGATTTGTATGAACCATCCCACAACTTGGAGCCATTGATCTCCAAGATTTTGAGCAAAAGTACACAGCTCAAAGGAGCTACATCAGAAGTGTGTTGATACCTGCACATTTGGCTATGGTAGGAAAGGACAAATATTTTATCCGCCTTAGGACTAAGGAACCTTTCAAGAAAGAGGCCTTCAATCTTATGCTCCATGCAGATTTTTATTCTTTGTGTCAGGTTCTTGGATTACATCCCACATAGGTGATTTCAGTTGAGTACTTGTACATGGCCATCTATATTAGGCAGCCCCCCTTTCATATAATTTGTGATTTTTCTCCATACATTGCAGATAAAATACATGAAGGTTTGTTGGGGATTCAGAACAAAAAGCTGGATGCTCCTTCCTTTTGGTATTCCATGTTAATGCACATGTTTTTGGCGAAGCATGTCACTTTCTTTGAGGAAACCATTGTATGCACCCTAAAATGGTCGCCTAGACTTTGGGCCCTATTTTATTATTTTATCATTTATCAAATTCCCGAATCAATGCTTTGGAACATTTTCAATTCAAATCAATTTCCTTGATCAAATTGTAATTAATTCAATTATTCAATTATTTCAATATTTCCTAAGGTTTGATCATTTTTATTTA
>MU228531.1:104886-141302 GCA_018584345.1 Thuja plicata | reverse complement strand
GACTATATGGATTCCAAAGTCTCTCTTGAAAGAGTCTTATGTTGAGAAACAAGTGAAGTTGACATTCAAGCTTCCAAAGGCTTCCACTTCATCTTCTTCCAAAAACATTCTTTCATTCCATGCGCCTGAACCGCAACCTCTGTTATCCATTCACCATATTCCTTCACGTATTCCTTCATTCACAATTCCTCCATCCTCTCGCCACCCTTCAAGGTGTGTATTGACATTGATCTTGCCTTCCTTTCTGTCTACCCTTTCACAATTCTTCCATTCACTATCCTTCTACCTTATATCCTTTTTCCTCATTTGTATATTCCTCCTATCTTCCAACCTCACTCGCTTTGCATAATACCTTATCCTCCATTTTTCTCTTTCATCTTCCTGTTCCTATCAACATCTTTGAGCATATCATTTTGAATCCTTGGCATATCATGGTTTATCCTTTCAAGGAGCATTATCTAAAAGCTTGCCTTCTTCCAAAAAATTCAAAAAAATTAAAGAGAAATAATTTCGTCCTATGGTGAAAACCACTCCCTTGTGGCACCTTGGATAAGTACCATGATGAAAATCTAGCAATCAAGCATCATGCATATTTCTTCTACATCTTTCATCCATTCCGTATTCTCTCTTTGATCTTGACAATGTTGATCTATACATGAACATTTGGGCTATCTTGTGAGCTATCTTATGATGATCTTGCTTTCATTCCTTTCATGTTTAGCCTTCATATCTATTTTCCTCTATTCATTTTCATCTATCTTCATCCTTTTCCCCTTTGGTCTTGATCTAATAAAAAAAAAGAATAAAACATGGTGCTATGAAGCCTCTTGGCATGTCTACCCCTTTGGACTGCATCCTTTCCTACTCTTGCATTACACTTTTGTGACTCATCCTATGTTGGTCTTTCATTGCTTGTCCAAATGTGTTTTACATGATGTTTCTTTCTTTTCCCTAGCTTGGGTACTCTTGAGGAGTTTGCCTTTGAGGATTTCTTCCCTTCATTCTCCTTCATTCTCCTGTCTTTCATCTCTTCCACCAGCTTTCCAATCCCTCTTGTCCTCCACCTTGCTACACATTGGGACTATGCGATGTGATCTTGCTTGGGAGCTTGATGCCCATTTTGTCTGGGGGCATCCTTTGTACATAATTATTGATCCCGAAAAAATCCAAAAAATGATATATTGTAAAAAATTCTAAAAATTGGAAAATGTCCTGAAAAAATGATCATCTTAGTGAAAACCTAGCAATAAGCGCTTTGATGTATCTCCAAAAAAATTATATATTTCAAAAATATATAAAAAATCAAAAATTAAAAAAAAAATGGAAAAAGTGCCTTGGTGAAAACCTAGAAACAGGCGCCTTGGTAGAAAAAATTAAAAAAATATATAAAAAGTCCTAAAAAAAAAATGAAAAAAATGAAAAAAATGAAAAAAATGAAAAATAAAAAAATTGTAATAAAATTCAAGTGGTGAAAACCTGGAAATGGGTGCTACTTGAGGCCTTTGCACCCCTATTTCTTAGCGTGTTTCCTCGACACTTAGCCTTTCTCCATCATGTCTTGTCCTTGTTGCCTTGGTTTGGAATTGGTCTTTGTCTTTGTCTAGGGGGCATAACTATGTTAGCTTCGGTCTCTTGGATGTGTTAGTCTTTAGGACGCCTCACAAATGGTGTTTTTCAACACCACCCCAACTGTATTTTTCAATACAACCCTTGACATCAAGTGTTTTTCAACACTTATTGATTTGGTCTTACTCTGTTTTGTCATGTGGTCTTACCTACTTGCAAGCATTCGATCCTTATCCTCAGAACTCAATATCAGTTAACACACTTAAATTTTTAAACGCAACACTTAATGCTTGAGCTATGTCATGATATTTTCTTTGTGTGTTGACTGTTACTGATTTTCGTTGAATGTCCTTATCTAATAAGTCTCTCCGTGATGCATAGCTAGAGGACTTAGGGCATGGAACATATTTTTATTTTGCTTCCTGCTTTATGCTTAACTATTTTTGCACAACCGTTCTGCTAGTCATCCTGGCCTCTATACCTTGATGCGAGTGTGGTTTTGCTATATTAAATTGGGTAAGCTAACATCACTGTCATCTTGACCTTTATGTCTTTGATGCTTATGTTAGAATCTTTCCACATTTCAAATCTGATATACATCACATTCATATCTTCATAGTTGCACTCGTGACTAGTGATGGTTGTGTGATGTTTCTGATATAAATCACATTCATATCTTCATGGTTGTACTTGTGACTAGTGATGATGTATGATTTTTCGATGTTCGTTAATAATGGCCCAATGATGAAAATAAGTTCCTTAACATTCTCTAATGAATGATGAACACAAAGACCTATGTTACAGTTTCTCTATTGCAAGTACACTTTGTATTTTTATGTAGCTTGCATTGTTAGACTTCATGCTATTTTGCATTTTTGCGCTGCATTATGAGTTTGAGGGTTTCCTTCATCTTTCTTGTGGACTTTTAATCAACTGTGGTCATGTTTGATCTTCATTTCCTTATCTTCTTTCGTGATCTCAATCACAATTTTCTATCTTAAACAGTTGATTGATTTTGGGGCATTCTCTCTCTTGGTGCAAATTCTCTTTCTTCTCTCCATTTCTTTCCATCTCTTCCAAACTTCTATCTTCCATTCGCTTTCACCCCACTTCTTCTTCTTCTTCTTCTTCTTCTTCTTCTTCTTCCCACACTTCTTTTCTTCTAATTCAAACTTGGCGAATAATTTTTTGTGCTTAATGATCTATCTTAGTTCTGTAATCCTTATATCTTTCATCTTACATCAACAACCTTATCTTTAGTTTGATTTGATCAAAATTTATCAATTTGATGTTTCTCCTCTATCTCATTTCAATTTTGATCATGAGGGGGTAGTACCTATCAAACTTTAATCTTTGATTCAGCTTTATCAATTATATCAGTCTTGCTTGAGATTCTTATCTCCGACATGTCAATTACTTATTTCGGTGTTGACTTTGGCTTTTTTTCAATTGTGCTTATTTTTGTCCTGATGTGTTCCTGAATCGACCACACATCTGGGTTGTTTTGTGATCCCAAGTCGACCTCACACTTCAACTGCATTCTTTGACTACATGTGTTCCTGACTCAACCACACATTTGTCAAAGAGGGGCAAATGTATGCACCCTACAATGGTTGCCTAGACTTTGGGCCCCATTTTATTAATTTATCATTTATCAGATTCCTGAATCCATGCTTTGGAACATTTTCAATTCAAATCAATTTCCTTGATCAAATTGTAATTAATTCAATTATTCAATTATTTCAATATTTCCTAAGGTTTGATCATTTTTATTTAATTAAAAGATTTAATCTCCCTTTTAATTAAATTCCTCTTATTTAATTAAATTCAATTTCCCCCATTTAATTAAATAAAATTCTTCTAATTTATTTAATTATAAAGAAAACCCTTCTTTTAATTAAATAAATAAAAATCTCCACTTAAAGCACTTTATTTGATGAAAAAGGAAATAAATTAAATAAAAATCCTTTTTTCTTCACATCCTCCTAAGTGGTGGGATTTTTGCCTCTTAATCATAGCCTTTGATTTTTGTCTCTTAATCTCAACCGTTCACTTTTCTTTATAAGGAAATCTCTCCTTCTCATTCAATAATCAATCATCAATCATTTTTTTCATAGTATTGTTATGCTGCAGGTTTGGAGAGCAATTTTGGAGGAGCATTTGAGCATTTGAGCTTGGATATTGCAACTTCTCTCTTCTTGTCTTCTTCTTCTTGCATTCATGACTATTCATGTAGATTAGATTTATGTTTATTTTCATAGATTAAACTTGCATTTGTATTTCCTTTCATAGATTAATCATGCATTGTTATCATTTAGATTAATTTCCTTTCATGCATTGTTATCATATAGAGTAGATCTAATTTTCATGCATTTGAATCTCTCGTTTCATGGTGTACTTGCATAGGCACTAACTAGGTCAATCTGAGGGCCTCCATTTCACACCTTTGCACTCCATGACTTGAGAGCTATGGATCGATATTTGAGGCCTCATTCTTGAGAAACCTTGGGTAGAATGATTCATAGGAGTGTGTCAACATTTTAGCACACAACCATGATGTTAAACATAGAAAAGGATGGTGTTCAATTGTGGAGTACAAATTTATCATGGGATAGAAAATAAGCTAGTTTTGTAAGATTTGATAATTGTTTTGCATCCAGATTGAGGACCAATTTACAAGTGAATCCACATAGGATTCCTAAGATATTTATGAAATAATTAGACCTTTGGAGATGGATCCCAATTTGAAGATTATGCACAATTGAGGTGACATACACCCTTACCCTGTAGCTACATTGATCAGATTGTATGGTTTCAATGGAACTCCTCATGTGTTACCATATCAGGTCCCTCTTAGAGTTGGGTTAACCGAGTTTTTATGGAAAGTAGGTTGTATATAGGAGGAAGAATTGTATGGAAGAGGAAAGGGAACTATTCTCCCAGATTTCACAATTGTGCACTGATGAACTATAACTGATTGAATGCTTGCAGACTGTAAGTTGATGATCACTGAGATGCAAAAGTAAATGCAAGACATTAAATAAGTTAATATATTGTATTTTCATTGATATCAACTTGATATGGTTTGATTGTTCATACACATAATATCATAACCTTGAAGATCTGAAGAGACAAAGTTTATGTTGTCGATAAAATATAAAAATCCTGTATACACCGAGTGACAGTGAACCTTGAGCAGTTCACACTGTATACCGAGAAAGTGTATACCGAGCATCATAGTAAATTGGAGTTGATGACCGAGAATAACTGGAGTTAATGACCGAGCATAACTGAAGTTAAAGAAAGACAAAGTTTCTTAGCTGGCATAGCTATAATTTAGGGTTTGACTGATTGATTGCTTTATTTTTAATGATCATTTAAACTAAAGAAAATAAGAATATTTAAAGCATATTTTATTCACAGTTATCAAGGAGAGATTTAAAAAACAAAACTAAAGGAGAGCTTTACGGGATAAAGCAACGCATGGCAAGTTTTACAGATCAAGAAGAGATCTACGACAAAAATAAGGAGATTAAGTAGCTAATGTCTATATAAAGAGACAAGGAATTCATTATAAAAAGAAGGAATGTTGAATATAATTTGTGTGAAGATAGAATTCAAAATACAGATCTAATCATATAGGTTGAAGAACAGAGCCAAGGAATTCTGCAAACATCAAGCAATAAAGGACAGAGCATTCACTGAGCAAAAGAAAGAATAAAAGCAAAGAAATTGAAGTGTATATTGATCATATATGTATTATTGAACTAACAATATATCTGAATATTTGCAAATAAAATTTGTGTTTTGAACAGATCATTTAGTGTATTAGTTTAACCATTGATTCAGAAAATCTCTTAACCGAGTGGAATTTAATATTCCTTATTTTATTGAGATACTCAAGAGTATCAAAAGGTTTTATTGCTGACAACATAGTGAGTGCTATGTCAAAAGACAAACTGTTGGTTTTAAATCCTCTAACAAGGTCACACTTACCAGTGTGTATTGTAAGCTTTAACAGGGTTGGCTCTTTACCAAGCTCACTTCAGAAGAGTGAAATTATTTTGGGTTACCGGTCCTAGGTGGTTTTTCCCATATTGGGTTTCCACGTTAAAATCTGTGTCAAATGTGTATATGTTTCATTACATTAATATTTTTCCTTACACATTATTGAAACTAGATTGGTTGATTAACTCTACGTTTATTTGTTACTACTCGGTAAAGTCTAGAAAAGATAAATAGTATATCTTACCAAGTAGTTTATATTTGTTAAAGTTATTTATGGCATACATCTTCATGAAATTGGGAATGTAAGATAACTAGAGGGTATTACATTTTAGAGATAAGTTTTTGGTTGGAATTTTGGAATTATTATTAAGGACACTAATTCACCCCCCCCCCCCTCTCCGAGTTTTTCTAATAATTGGTATCGGAGCTTTGGTGCTTGGAAGAAAATTTTAAAGGGACTTAAGATAAAGATCACAAGATGAGTAAAAGGGGTGTGCCTAAGTTGAACAAGGACAAATTTGCATCATGGCAAAGAAGGATAAGACTTCATCTATCTGGTATTGGAAATGATGTTACACAACACTTGGATACTGAATATGTTGCACCCATTGGACCTCTGACTATTGATAAAGTGAGAGAGAAACATGAACACAATTCTATGATGATAGAACTTGTTTCTTCACTAACCGATGCTGAATTTGAAGATGTGAAATCATGAACCTCTGCAAAGAAAATGTGGGAAAAACTCAAGCTGGTACATGGAGGAGATACCAATGTGTTGAGAGCTAAAGCTGAAAGCCTAAGAGGAAAGTTTGATAACCTAAAAATCAAAGGAGAGAACATCACTCAGTACAGTGAAGGAATCAAAGAATTTGTTAATTATATATGTGGAGTAGGAGGAGTACATGAAGAAGAAACACTTGCAAGTACAATTCTGAGAACCTTACTTCCTATTTATGCTATCAGAGTATCTGCAATTTAAGAAATGAGAGGAGTAGCTAATAACAATGCTACTCTTGATAGTTTGATTGGTAGACTTATTTCATTTGAGATGAACAACTATGACAGCAGTGTCTTACCTACTATTGAGTCTGCATTCAAGTCTTCTTTGAAAATACGCAACTCTAGTAACAAACACACTATGAGAAATGACAATGACAGTGATAGTGATGAACAAGAACTTGATAAACTTGAAGGACTAATGGCTAGGAGATTACATACAGGTAAAGGAATATATAAAGGTAAATTATCATTGGTCTGTTTTAATTGAAAAGAAATTGGAAATTTTTCTACTAGATTCCCTAACAAGAGAAAGGATGAAAGAAACAATGACATATATTATGAAAAGAAGTATGACAGAAGTGATGACTGAGACTACAGAAGCAACCGACACTCTGACATAAGAGATAACCGAGATTACAAGGACAAAGGCAGGAAGGCTTGTTACCTAGTTGAGAACAAAGCTGCAAATTCTGGTACTGATTCTGATGAAGATATTGAGGTAGTATTTGTGGTTATGAAGGATGATTCAGATGGAGAAGAAAGGTATGTTGAAACATCAATCATATCTAAAGTTAGCAAAAATGATGTCTAAATTATTGATAGTGGTTGTACTCATCACATGATTGGAGATAAATAAAATTTTAAAACATTTGAATATTATAATGGTGGATCAGTTAGGATGGGTAATGACTCACCTTTCCCAGTTGAAGGAAAAGGAACTATCATGTTGAATAACTTGATCAGATGTGAAAATGCATATTGGGTGAAAGGACTTCACTATAATCTATTGAGTGTTTTACAGTTGAACAACTCAAAACCCCGAGTTGCATTTGAAAACAAAGAGGAAATGATCTATAATGGAAAAGGAAAGTGGATCAGTACTGATGAACAAAAAAAAGGTAATCTATTTTATCTTGATGATATTGAGACCACTTGTTTATTGGCTAGAAATGAAGATGTTTGGTTATGGAATTAAAGGTTATGTCATGTGAATTTTGACAACATGGTTAAGATAAGTAAGAAAAGAAAAGTGAGAGGCTTATCAAGTATTTCAAAGCCCGACCATGTTATGTGCAAGAATTTTCATATAGGAAAAATGAAAAAGTCTAGTTTCAAGAGAAAAACCTACACATCTAATGTTATTCTGGAGTTAGTCCATACTGACTTATGTGGACCAATGAGAACAAAGAGCTATTATGGTGATAGATACTTTATTCTATTTGTTGATGACTATTCTGGGATGATGATTGTCATGTTCTTAAAAGAGAAATCTGAAGCATTTAAGATGTTCAAATGGTATAAAGCTAAAGTTGAAAAACAAAGTGGAAAAGAACTAAAATGTTTAAGATTAGATAGAGGAGGAGAACTTATTTTTGATGAATTCACTAACAGTTGTAATGAGCATGGGATTACAAGACAGGTTTCTGCACCAAGAACACCACAGCAAAATAGGATTGTTGAAAGGAGGAATAGATCAATTTTTGATTGTGCCAGAATACTGATGATTGATAAAGGCATCACACAAACATTCTAGAGAGAAGCTATAATGATTGTTGTCTATACACTGAGCAGAGTTCAATTGAAGAAAGACACAAATAAGACACCTTATGAGCTATGGTATGGATACACACCAAATGTGAGTTACTTTAGAATTTTTGGTAGTCAATGCTATATACTAAAAGATGATAGAAATGGGAAACTTGACTCTAGAAGTGATGAAGGAATATCTCTACGATATCCTACTAAAAGAAAATCTCATAAATGTCTGAACAAATCTTCTAACAAAATCATTGAGAGTGCAAATGTTAAAGTGGATGAATTTGGTGAGAAAAATGATGAGGAAAGCAGAAAGGAACCTGAAGATTACAAAAAAATTGTCTACATAGAAGAACATGGCATCTTACCTGAGCGATAGAACAATGCAACTGAGAGATAAGTTGCAAACACTGATAATCAGGAAAATGATCACAATGTTGAACTGAGTGATGAAGATCAAAATGAAGAACAGAGATTTGAACCTGTTCTTGCTAAATATGTCAGAAGACACCATCCACAGGACCAAATCATTGGGGAAAAAAGAGCAAGAATGAGAACAAGAAGTAATTCACTTAATAATAGATGTTTGATTTGTGATTTTGAGCCTAAATTTGTTAATGTTGCACTTTAGAATCAAGAATGGGTTAGTGCAATGAATGAAGAGATTGAATAGATTGAGAAGAATAAAACATGGACATTAGTATCTAGACTGAGTGACAAAAATGTCATTGGCACCAAATGGATTTTTAGAAACAAAATTAATGAGAATGGAGAAGTCACAAGGAACAAAGCAAGACTGGTATGCAAAGGGTATGCACAATGAGAAGGTATTGATTATGGAGAAACCTTTGCACCTGTCGCTAGACTAAAAGAAGTAAGAATTCTACTTGCTTGTGCTACTTTAAATGATTAAAAGTATACCAAATGGATGTTAAATCTACATTTATGAATGGAATACTAGAAGAGGAGGTATACATTGAACAACCTGAAGGGTTTGTTGATCCTAACATGAGGGACGAGGTTTGTAAACTACACAAATCCTTGTATGGATTGAAACAAGCACCGAGAGCATGGTATGAAAGACTTCACTCTTATCTCATTAGTATTGGATTTGTTAGAGTAAGTGACAACAGTAATCTATATTTGAAAGGAGATACTGATGATAAGATTTTGATTGTTGAGATATTTGTTGATGATATCATATTTGGAGGTAATGATATGCTATGCAAGTCATTTGCTGATGAAATGAGAAAAGAATTTGAAATGTCAATGTTTGGAGAGATCAAATTTTTTCTTGGTTTATAGATTCTACAACAGGATGAAGGCATCTACATCACACAATCAAAATACATCAAATAAGTTCTGAAGATATTCAAAATGGAGGACTCCAAACCAGTTGGAACACCTATGGCAACCAGATGCAAATTGACAAAGGAGTACAAGACAACCGAGGTCAATCAGACCTTATATAGATCTATGATTGGTAAATTAATGTATGGTGTAAACACTAGACCTGATATAGCACATGTAGTTGGTATAGTTGCAAGATTATTTTCTAACCCTAAGGAATCACACATGACTATTGTTAAAATAATTTTGAGACATATAAAAAATATTGAAGACTATGGTTTGTGGTACAATAAAGAAGGAAAATTTGAGCTACAAGTTTATACTGATGTTGATTGGGCTAGAAACATAGATAATAGAAAGAGAACTACATGAGGAGAATTATTTATGGGTGGCCGACTTGTCACATGGATAAGTAAAAAGCAAGGATGCGTATCTCAATCAAATGCATAAGCAGAATATGTAGCTGCTGCTACAAATTTCTCTAACATTGCATGGATCAAGCAATTGCTGAAAGGTATGAATGAAGAAATTCTTGACCTAGTAATTATCTATTGTGAAAACACAAGTGCTATAAACATTTCAAAGAACCTTTTGATGCTTGCTAAAACAAAGCACATATCTATTAAGTATCATTACTTACGTGAATAAGTACAAGAGAAAAAAATGATACTAGAATATGTACAATCCAAAGAACAACTGGCAGACATATTCACAAAACCATTGCCAAGAGATACATTTGAATACCTAAGGAATAGAATAGGGATTCGCCCCTTGTCTATGGGTCACTAAGCTGATTAGGAGGCTGCATTAGCCTACACATTAGAAGAAGATTGAAAATGTTGATGCAAGCTTAGACATGGACTACATTGATAAATCAATACACTAAAGGTACTTATCTAAACCACACACTAGAGATATTTTTGGCTACTACAAAGCTATAAATTTTTTTTGGTATTGTTGTCAAAGGGAGAGAAATATTAAATGAAATATACATCAATGAGAAGGAATGAAATATCCATTAGGGAGAAGAGATTAAGATTCAAAGGGAGAGAAATATTCAAGGAAATAGAGAGAAAGAAACAATGAAATAACCATCCATCAAAGGGAGAAAATTGAAGAAGAGATTCTATAAGAAAGAGAGAGATAGGGTCAGAAGATAGAATTGCTACACCTATCCATTGAAGGGAATGAAGAAAGGGAGAGCACACAGTAGAATCAAATCTAAGCTAAAAGAGCTTAACAAGATTCAGATATTTGAATTGGTTATAGAATAATAAGTTTGGTATGTTATGGCATTTTTTATACTGCATATTTCATAGTATGTTGCCATCAATGCCAAAGGGAGAGATTGATGAACTATAACTGCTTGAATGCTTGAAGATGATAAGTTGATGATCACCAAGTTATGACATGTAAGTGATTGAATGTTTGAAGATGTTAAGTTGATGATCATGGAAGGCATTAAATCAGTTAATGTATTGTATTGTCATTGATGTCAACTTGATATAATCTGTATGGTCATGGACATACTGCCAAAGACTTCAAAGAACCGATGAATCAAAGGCTATGCTTTCAGTAATGCATATAAGTCAAGTATTCACAAAGTGACTGTAGACACTAATGGAGTGCACACCGATAGACAGAGTAAAAGAGAAAATTCATAATGTTACCCGATGAGAAAATGTACAACATTATCGACAAGCAAAGTCGCAGTGTAACTCGACGGACAGAATTACAGTGTTGCCCAATGGAAAAGACAAGGATGGAGACCCCAATAAAAACTGAATTCATACTGACAGAACAGTCAGTTATCACTGAGGACTAACTGAAGTGTTGACCGATAAAACAAAGAGTTCAGAAAATGACAAAATGCTTAGCTGTCAAGAGCTAAAAATAGACTTAACTGATACTTATCATTATTTTAATCATCCAGATAAATCTGGAGATAAGTAATTGAATTAAAGATGATTTGTCTAGTTGGCAAGAAGATATCTTTGAGATAAAATTGGAGTTTTCTTTAAATCTAATTTGTGAGAATTGTGGATCACGCCTACAAGAATCAAGAAAGCCAAGAAAAGATCAAATCGTGTCTATAAAAAGACAAACCCAATTCATTAAAAAAAAAAGTGTGGGGTGAAGAGAAAAGAGGGAAGATGGTAATGAGATTCTGAAGGAGAAGAAAGTCTTCATTCAAACCTAATCAATCAAGTTGAGGAAAGAGCTAGATTCTGCAAACACCGACAAACAGTGAGACAACATCACAGAGTAGAACAATGTGTAGCAAAGGTATAGAATTGATTATATTGATCAGAGAGATAATGCACTTACAATAGATCTAAAAATCTGCAATTAAGTTATATGTATTAACAGATCATTAATGTTTCATTTTAACCATTGAAGCATCAAGTCTCTTAACCAAGTAGGACTTAAAAGTCTTCTACAATTGAGATACATCCCAAGGAGTATCAAAAAGTTTGATCATAGAAAGTAGCATTGGATATGCCCAATACCTATTGATAGGCCAAGTGAGTGTTTGATCAAGGATGGTAGCATTAGATACCAGATACTAGGTGACAAACTATCTTTTAAATCCTCTAACAAGGTCACACCTAATAGTGTGTTTGTAACCTTTAAAAGGGTTGTCTCCTAACATAGCTCACTTCAGAAGAGTGAAAATTTGGGGTACCAGTCCTAGTGGTTTTTTCCCTAATAGGGTTTCCACATTAAAAATCGATGTGTTATGTGTTTATGTTTTTACATTTCACATATGCAATTCTAGATTGATCGGTAAACATACAGAAGAAGGTTTTAGAAAGCAATCCGACAAGTAGTAAATTGATATAAGTATTTCAAGGCATTCATCTTGTAGGACAGAAGATAACTAGAGGCATAATTTATGGTTATAAGTTTTAAGGGTTGATTTAAGGATTAATTTTTGAGGCCACTGACAATTATTACTAACAATTGGTATCAGAGCTTGTGTGCTTAAGAAGGAAGGTTTCAAGACCTAAGATAAAGATCACAAGTTGAATAGACGAGATGTGCCCAAGTTGAACAAAGACAATTTTGCTTCATGGCAGAGCAGAATAAGACTCCACTTATCAGGTATTGGAAATGATGTTACTCAATACTTAGATGATGAATATGTGTTGCCCATAGGAGCACCAACAGTTGAACGAATGAGAGAGAAGCATGAGAATAATTGCATGATGATAGAGCTTGCTTCCTCACTCTCCAATGCTAAATTTGAAGATGTCAAAACCTGCAAGATTGCAAATAAGATGTAGGATAAATTGATGCTTGTACATGGTGGGGAAAAAAATGTTTTGAGAGCCAAGGTAGAAATCCTTAGAGGAAATTTTGATGATCTCAAAATGAAAGAAGGTGAAAACATTACACACTACAACACAAGAATCAAAGAGGTAGTCAATTCTATCCGAGGAGTTGGAGGTGTACTAGAAGAAGATGCAGTGGTAAGTAAAATTCTAAGAATGTTACTGCCCACTTATGCTATTAGAGTATCTTCCATTCAAGAAATGAGAGCAGTAGAAAATAACAATGTTACTCTAGGCAGTTTGATTGGAAGACTAATTTCATTTGAGATGAATAACTTTGATAATAGTGTCTTACCAAACATAGAGTCTACATTCAAATATTCTTTGAGAATAAGTAAATCAAGTCATAAACACACTATGAGAAAAGATAGTGATAGTGAAAGTGAAGAAGAAGATCTTGATGAAATTGAAGCACTTATGGCAAGAATAATGCAAAGAGGCAAAGGTAAATATAAAGGTAAATTACCACTTGTTTGTTTTAATTGTAAAGAGATTGGACACTTTGCTGCAAGATGTCCTAACAGAAGAAAAGATGACAGAAGTAATGGCAGATCATTTGAAAAGAAGTCTAATAGAGGTGATTACATAAGCTACCGACAATCAGAAAGAAGAGATACCGAGACCACAAGGACAAAGGAAAGAAGGCCAGTTACCTAGCAAAATGCAAAGATGATAATACTGACATTGAATCTAATGAAAACATCAAGAAGGTGTTTGTAGTAGTAAAAGATGATTCAGATGATTATGAAGAAAGGTATGTAGAAACTGCACTCATATCTAAAGTTAGTAAAAATGATGTCTGGATCATAGATAGTGGCTGCACTCACCATATGACTAGTGACAAACAAAAATTTGAGACTTTTGAATACTATAAAGCTGGTTTAGTAAGAATGGGTAATGATACACCTTGTCCAGTTGAAGGTAGAGGAACCATAATGTTGAATAACCAGATAAAATGTAAAAAAATTTATTAGGTAAATGGATTAAATTATAATCTATTGAGTGTTTCTCAGTTGAATAATTGAGGTCACAGAGTAGCATTTGAAAATAAGAAGGCAAAGATCTTCAACAAACCAAGAAATCTGATTGGTACTGATGAGCAAACCAAAGGTAACTTATTCTATCTGAATAATACTGACACCACTTGCTTAATGGCTAGAATGAAGACATATGGTTGTGGCACAAAAGATTGTCTCATGTGAACTTTTACAACATGATAAAAATAAGCACAAAAAAGAAATGTAAGAGGCTTACCGACGATAACCAAGCCCGACAATATCATGTGTAAGAATTGTCAAAAAGGTAAGATGACAAAGTCTAGTTTCAAAAGCAAAACCCATACATCTGATGCCATTCTAGAATTAGTCCATACTGATTTATGTGGACCTATGAGTACAAAGAGTTATTATAGAGATAGATATTTTATTCTCTTTGTTGATGATTACTCTAGAATGATGATAGTCATGTTTCTAAAAGATAAATTAGAAGCATTTAAAATGTTTAAATGGAATAAGGCAATGGTTGAGAAGTAAAGTGGCAAAGAATTGAAATACTTAAGATCGAATAGAGGAGGCGAATTTATTTTAGATGAATTCACTAACTTTTTTAATGAGCATGGAATCAAAAGACAAGTCTCTGCATCGATAACACCACAACAAAATGGAACTTCTGAAAGAAGGAATAGATCCATAGTTGATTGTGCAAGGAAACTGATGATAGAGAAAGGCATCACCCAAATCTTCTGGAGAGAAGCTGTCAGTACTACTATTTATACATTAAACATAGTACAATTGAAGAAAGACACCTTATGAGCTTTGGTATGGTTACACACCCAATGTGAGTTATTTCAAAATTATTGGCAGTCAATGTTATATCTTAAGAGATGATAGAAATGGAAAACTTGACTCCAAGAGTGATGAAGGAATCTTTCTAGGGTATTCCACCAAGAGAAAGGCTTATAAATGTCTCAATAAAGCCTCTAAAAAAATTGTTGAAAGTACAAATGTAAAGATAGATGAATTTGCAGAGAAGAACGAAAAGGAAAGCACTAAAGAACCGGAGGACTACAACAGGTTTTCTTACAATGAGGAACCTGACACTCTCCTTGACCAACAATGTAGAGCTCCCGAGCACTAGATCATTGTGTCCGAGCATCAGGCTACAAATACTGACAATCAGGATATTGCTCAAGATGATGAACCAAGTGATGGAGAATAGAATGAAGGATAAAATGATGATCAAGATGATAAATAAAGAGCTGAACTTATACTTGCAAGATACGTAAAAAAGAACCATCCACAAAACTGTATCATTGGAGACAAGAAGGTTGGTATGAGAACCAAAAGTAAGTATCTAAATACAAGATGTCTTATTTGTGATTATGAGCCAAAATCTGTCAATGTTGCACTTGATAATGATGAATGGATCAGTGCTATGAATGAAGAGATTGAGAAAGTAGAGAAAAACAAGATATGGACACTTTTATCGAGACCAAATGACAAGAATGTCATCGGTATAAAATGGATATTCAGGAATAAACTAAATGAGAATGGAGAAGTCACCAGAAATAAAGCAAGACTAGTATGCAAGGGGTATGCACAAGAAGAAGGGATTGACTATGGAGAGACCTTTGCACCCATTGCTAGGATAGAAGGAGTAAGAATACTACTTGCTTATGCTGCATATAAAGGATTCAAGGTATATCAAATGGATATCAAGTCTGCATTCCTAAATGGAATACTTGAAGAAGAGGTATACAATGACCAACCAAAAGGATTTGTTGATCCAGACAAGAGGAACATGGTATGTAGACTACACAAAGCATTGTATGGATTGAAACAAGCACCCTGAGCCTGGTATGAAAGACTTCATTCATATCTTATGAGTATTGGATTTGTAAGGACTAGTGAAAACAATAATCTTTATTTGAAGGAGATAGTGATGCTAACATTTTGATTGCTAAGATATTTGTTCATGACATCATATTTAGAGGCAATGATATGCTATGCAAATTATTTGCAAATGAAATGAGCAAAAAGTTTGAGATGTCTATGTTTGGAGAGATCAAGTTCTTTCTTGGTCTAGAGATCATGCAACAAGATGAAGGTATTTTCATTACACAATCCAAATACATAAAAGAAGTACTGAAAATATTCAAGATGGAAGAATCCAAACCAGTTGGAACATCGATGGCAACTGGATGCAAGATGACAAAGGAAGACAAGTCATCAGAGGTAAATTGAACTTTGTACAAATCTATGATTGGAAAACTCATGTATGTTGTACATACTAGACCAGATATTGCACATGTAGTAGAAATAGTTGCAATATTTTCTGCTAATCCTAGGGAATCACATATGACTTCTGTGAAAAGAATTCTAAGATATCTGAATAATACTGAGGAATATGGCTTATGGTATAGAAGAGAAGAAAAATTTGAACTTGAGGTCTTTACCGACGCTGATTGGGCTGGAAATATTGATGACTGGAAGAGCACAACTAGAGGAGCATTCTTTATGGGTGAAAGACTTGTCACATGGATCAGCAAGAAGCAAGGATGCATCTCTCAGTCAACCGCAAAAGCAAAGTATGTTGTTGCTGCTGCAAACTGCTCAAATATTGCATGGATCAAACAATTACTGGAAGGTATGCATATGAAAATTCTTGAACCAATAATTATCTACTATGATAATACAAGTGCAATAAACATCTCCAAGAATCCAGTCATGCATGCTAAAATAAATCATATTTCCATCAAGTATCATTATTTGAGAGAACAAGTTCAGGAAAAGGAGGTGATACTTGAGTATGTGCAATCAAAGGAAAAATTGGCCGATATCTTCACCAAGCCACTACCCAAGGATGCATTTGAATACTTAAGAAAGAGAATAGGGGTCAGACCCTTGTCTACTGGTCAATAAAATGACTAGAAGGCTGCATCAGCCTGCATATTATCAGAATATCACTCATGTTGATGCAAGCAGAGAGATGGACTTCAATGATAAATCTATACACATCAAGGTATTTATCTACTCCGAGCACCAGAGTTATTTTATTACCAATCGATTGGGAAATTCAAGGAATATATTATGGATAGAAAGGATTTGTTTGGCATTACTATCAAAAATATTTGTTTGGCATTGTTGTCAAAGGGAGAGAAATATCTCATTATCATATTGATAAAGGGAGAGATTATATTCATTATCAACTCAGGGAGAGATTATATCCATCAAAGTATCCAAAGGGAGAGATGTAACAAGAATGGGAGAGTACACACAAAGGAAAAGAATTGCTGACAAGAGACATCACAAGAAAGGAGAATAGTCAAAGGAAGTGAGTTTGACACAGAAGGAGATCACATCACATCAGAGAAAGAAAGATTCTACATCTATCCAGTGAAGGGATTGAAGACAGACATAAAGCTACAAGAATCAAATCAAAGCTATTTGAGCTTACCAAAAGCCAAACATTTGTAATAGTTACATTAGGAACGCTTGATGAAACTGTAAATTTCATATTGTATTAGTAATAGTATAGTATGATAATGTAGCATGTCTCCATCAATGCCAAAGGGAGAGATTAATGACATGTAACTGATTGAATGTTTGAATATGTTAAGTTGATGATCATGCAAGGCATTAAATTAGTTAATGTATTGTATTGGCATTGATGTCAAATTGATATAATTTTGTATGGTCATGGACATACTGCCAAAGACTTCAAAGAACTAATGAATCAAAGGCTATGCTTTTAGTAATGCATATAAGTCAAGTATTCACAAAGTGACTGTATACACCAACGGAGTGCACACCGACAGACAGAGTAAAAGAGCAAAGTCATAGTGTTACCTGACGAGCAAATGCACAGCATTACCGACAAGCAAAGTCATAGTGTAACCTGACAGAAAAAATTATAGTGTTGCCCAACGGAAAAGACAAGGATGGAGATCCCGATAACAACTGAAGTCACATTGACAGAATAGTCATTTATCACCAATGACTAACTGAAGTGTTGACCGATAGAACAGAGAGTTTAGAAAATGACAAAATGCTTAGCTGACAAGAGCTAAAAATCGACTTAACATATACTTATCATTGTTTTAATCATCCAAATAAAGTTGGAGATAAGTAATTGATTTAAATCTGATTTGTCCAGTTGGCAAGAAGATCTCTTTGAGATAAAACTAGAGTTTTCTTTAAACCTAATTGGCAAGAATTGTGGATCACGCCAAGAATCAAGAAAGCCAAGAAAAGGTCAAATCATGTCTATAAAGAGACAAACCCAATTCATTACGAAAAAAGTGTGGGGTGAAGAGAAAAGAGGGAAGATGCTAATGAGATTCTGAAGGAGAAGAAAGTCTTCATCCAGACCTAATCAATTAAGTTGAGGAAAGAGCTAGATTCTATAGACACCAACAAACAGTGAGACAATATCACAGAGCAGAACATTACAGAGAAAAGGTATAGAATTGATTATATTAATCAGAGATATAATGCACTTACAATAGATCTAAAAATCTACAATTAAGTTGTATGTATGAACAAATCATTAATATTTTAGTTTAACCATTGAATCATCAAGTCTCTTAACCGAGCAAGACTTAAAAGTCTTCTACAATTGAGATACATCCTAAGGACTATCAAAAATTTTGATCATAGAAAGTAGCATTGGATATGCCCGATACCTATTGACAGGCCAATTGAGTGTTTGATCAAGGATGGTAGCATTAGATGCCAGATACTAGGTGACAAACTATCTTTTAAATCCTCTAACAAGGTCACACCTAACATTGTGTTTGTAACCTTTAAAAGGGTTGGCTCCTAACAGAGCTCACTTCAGAAGAGTGAAAATTTGGGGTACCGGTCCCAGTGGTTTTTCCCCTAATAGGGTTTCCATGTTAAAAATACATGTGTTATGTGTTTATGTTTCATTACTTTACTATTTTACATTTCACATATGCAATTTTGGATTGATCGGTATACTCTGCATATTTATTGTGTTTCGGTAAATAGTTGACTACTTATTGGTAAACATACAGAAGAAGGTTTTACAAAGCAATCCGATAAGTAGTAAATTGATATAAGTATTTCAAGGAATTCATCTTGTAGGACAGAAGATAACTACAGGCCTAATTTGTGGTTATAAGTTTTAAGGGTTGATTTAAGGATTAATTTTTGAGGCCACTGATTCAGCCCCCCCCCCCCCTCCCCTTCAATAATTACTAACACCAAGATGCAAAATTGAATACAAGACATTAAATCAGTTAATGTATTGTATTTTCATTGATGTCAACTTGATATGGTTTGATTTTTCATACAAATAATATCATAACCTTGAAGATCTGGAGAGACAAAGTTTGTGTTGTCGATAAGATATAAATAGTTTGTTTACACCGAGTGACAGTGAACACCGAGCAGTTCACAGTGTATGCTGAGAAAGTGTTACCAAGAAAGTGTATACCGAGCACCGTAGTAAACTGGAGTTGATGACCGAGCATAATTGGAGTTGATGACCGAGCATAAATGAAGTTAAAGAATGAAAAAATTGCTTAGCTGGAAGAGCTACAATTTAGGGTTTGACTGATTGATTTCTTTATTTTTAATGATAATTTAAACTAAAGAAAAGAAGAAGATTTAAAGAATGTTTTATCAAAGTTATCAAGGAGAGATTTATAGAATAAAAATAAAGGAGAGCTTTACGAGATAAAGCAACACATGATGGGTTTTATGGATCAAGATGTGATCTATGACAAAAACAAGGAGATTGAGCGGCTAATCAAGTCTATACAAAGAGACAACAAATTCGTTATGAAAAGAAGGAATGTTGAATATAATTTGTGTCAAGATAGAATTCTTCATACACATCTGATCATACATGTTGAAGAATAGAGGCAAGGAATTCTAAAAACATCGAGCAATAGAGGACAGAGCATTCATCGAGCAGAAGAAAAAATGAAAGAAAAAGAACTAAAGTGTATATTGATCAGAGAGGTATTATTGAACTAACAATAGATCTAAATATTTTTATATCAAAGTTGTGTTTTGAAAAGATCATTTACTGTATCAGTTTAACTATTGATTCAGAAAATCTCTCAACCGAGTGGGATATGATAGTCCTTATTGTATTGAGATACTCAAGAGTATCAAAAGGTTTTCTTGTTGACAACATAGTGAGTGCTAGGTGAAAAGAAAAACTATTCATTTTAAATCCTTTAACAAGGTCACGCATAATAGTGTGTATTGTAACCTTTAATAGGGTTGGCTCTTCACTAAGCTCACTTCAGAAGAGTGAAATTATTTTGGGTTACTGGTCCCAGGTGGTTTTTCACATATTGGGTTTCCACGTTAAAATCTATGTGTCAAATGTGTATATTTTTCATTGCATTGATATTTTTATTTACACATTATTGAAAATGGATCGGTTGGTTAACTCTAAGTTTATTTGTTGCTACTCGGTAAATTCTAGAAAAGATAAACAGTATATCTTACCAAGCAGTTTATATTTGTTAAAGTTATTATGGCATACATCTTGATGAAATTGAGAATGTAAGATAACTAGAGGGTATTACATTTAAGAGATAATTTTTTGGTTGGATTTTTGGAATTATTATTAAGGCCACTAATTCACCCCCCTCCCCCCCCTTCTCAGTTATTCTAACATTGCATTGCTATTTTATTGCCAAATATGGATGGAAACATTTTGGTAAAATTCTTGAGCCTTATCACACGGGTGTTAGTGTAAAAAGGATTGTTGATACTAAATAATTCTTCAGTATTTTCTATAATAGAGTGGGTAGAAGAAAGAGGGAGCATCAATAAAATTACCTTGAGGATGTTATTAGAAATGAATTTGTTTTATGTGATCAATAATTGAAGAAAGAAAAGTGGGTGGCGTACAAAAAATTGTTGGATTTCATCCAAGAGGAAGAACAAACTTATGATCCTCTGAAGGATTTCAAGCCTTTTGGTAATAAGGTAAAGTCTCTTTGTGATCATTTCCAATAAATCATGTAGGCATTACATCAAAAGTGGGATAAAGTTAAAGTAATAAAAAAGAAGATGATATATCAGAATGATATTTTAATTGTGAACGAAGAAAGATTATCTACATAAGAGATAGCTACATAGAATATTGTCTCTATTAAGAGACCAAGTTTCAAATTAAGGATGGGTTTATGTACAAGGTGATGCTGCAAGGTAAACTATCACAGAGTGACACTCTCAAGGGAGGTCAAGTTCTAGAGAAAAGACCGAAACATTCACCACAATTTGCATGCATTTTTTCTCAGATAGAAAGAAAGCATTTGGAAGAAGAAGTAGATATGAGAAACATAAGTCAGCTTCCTCAATCTCCACAAGGAAATGACTCTCATACTACAAGCCCTTTAACTGATGAAGAATTTAGTGATGAAGTGCCTTAATTTGCTGAGGATGTAAAGGAAAAAAGAAAGTTTCAATATGTTTCCACTTCTCCCTCATCATCAAAGAAGATGAAGCATGTATTTGTTATTAACATTGATGACTCTCCTATTGAGGATTTACCTTCCAAATCCCCAGTTGCATCTCCAAAGGCTCAATATTTGGATTCTTGGGAAGAGATCATTGCTAAGCAATTAATTGAAATGCAGGAATAAGGGACTATGGTTATCACAAAGGAAGAGGTCCAATCAAGTATGCTTACTCTACCACCCCCATTGGAATGGGATGTTAGTATTGATGGGGTGCAAGGAAGGGTAGTATATAAGGTGAGTAGAGCTGCACGTGACAAATATTTGTCTAATGATGCTTTTGTAGAGGAAGGACCTTCAATACAATTTTTTGGGGGTACCAAATTGGAAGATTCAAAAGAAAAGTTGAAGAGAAATAGGCTGCAGATCCTAACAAAGATAAAATCATAATTGAAGGTGAGATTAAAAAAATGAAATAAATAAGCAAATCCAAGGAATTACTCATACTGAAGGAAGAAAGATGATTGAAGAGGCAGGGGTTTTAATACTACCAGAATGAGATATTGTCGATGCCTTTTCTTTTCATTCTATTAGAAAATAATATCAGTCAAAAGATGAGGCCAGGAAGGCATCAAAGGGAGCAGTCTTCAACAAAGATCACACTTCTTTGGCTATTTGGTCATTATCTCAAGGTGAGGAAAGGAATAAGGATAGTAGTGTAGCCTCTAGATTTAGAGGAGGATTGATTATAAAGAGGGTATCAAATGTTGGCAAGTGATAAAATTTGGTAAATATGATTCACTTTTTGGTTTTCATTTATGGCAACACATTTGGGTTTAAGTTTGATTAGTTTGAAGATAAGTTTTGACAATTTAGAAATCGACTAAGTATAGTAGTAGAGATACATAAGTATTTTGGATGTCGAAGACAGAGATCGATGAATTAGGGAAAGCGAGCTTAGAGGTAGACAGTATGGAGTATGTTTAACCTCCACCTAAGATCAATTTAGATTTGGTTAAGTCCATGATGAGTTACAAGGATTTGAAGACAGACAGACTGCAAAAGAACAACGATATAGAGTAGTTGGACAACAACAAAGATTAAGGGAGTATGACTTGGACACCAAGCAATCAAAGTTGTATTTTGGTTGTTGATAGCCTACACATTGAATATCAAGAGCACTGAATATTCATTTAATGTTTACTATATTAAATGTACTTTGTATTGAAGGCTGACTTAGTAATATTTGTAATATTCATACTGAGAGCCGACTTTGTAAAGTTGAGAGATATATATGTAAGATATTTTTGGTAAAGATTGGAAGTAGTTTGTAATAGTCATCTAGTAGAGAAGATATGTGAATGGAAGAGTAGAGAATGATAGAGATCATTGAAGAACTATAAAGGAACTATCAAAGCATTAGTGATGCTTGTTTTTTTTCATGACTGAGAACTTTTGTAACTGAATTATATTATAAGAGCTGTAAGCTCAGAGGCCCCTAATAGGGTGTTGTGAACCTTTAACATGGTTGTTATTCCTCTAATAAGGACATTTAATATGTAATATTCAGCTCCTAACAGGGCTAGGTCTCCTTACAGGGACACTATACTTTAGTGCATGCTTGTGGGTATCATCCCCACTGGGGTTTTCCCTTAGCTAGGGTTTCCTCGTAAACAAAACATGGTGTTATGAGTACTGTGTCATTTTCTTATGTTCTTTTCTTTACTACAAATGTATGATTAATGTTTAAGTGGTTGAATAATTAATTAAAGTGCTATTATACTAATTCACCCCCCTCTCAATATAATTCAATCCTAACAACAGATACCTCTAGCACAGAGGTTGTTGATCTTAATCTTAATGTTGTCAAGTTCAATAAAGTAGTAGCACAAAAGGAGGAGGTAGAGAAGGAAAGTTATAGAATTAATTATGAAAAATTGGTTGTGGCCTATAGGATCCAAGAAAAGAAGTTGATGCAATATGAGAGAGACTCTCAACCAGTTGGATCATCTAGAGATATGTCACAATCCCCTTGTGTTTCCTCCCCCATACCCTCAAAGTGTTCCACCTTCCCCCATTGTTGATTATCCATCATCTCCTGAAACATTAATACACAATGAGCATACATGCTCTACTAAACCTTCAAGAGCACAGTTGATGGAGAAAATACAAGAATTGGAAGGGGACTTGGGTAAAGAGAAGGTAGACTCTAGGAAAAGAATAAAAGATATAGTGAATACTTTGTTGATGCATGTCAGTAAGAAGATGGTTAGAAAAATGAAAATTTTACATCATTTATACTCTGTTCTTAGGGATGCATTAGATGTATTAACTAAGGATAGAGGTATTCTGGAACCAATTTTGATAAATGAGTGAGAAGAGATCAAACATTAAGGGATGTGCACTTGGGGTCTCAGTATGACAGTAATGATGCCCCTCTGATCAAACCTACTTATGATTTGGTGATTGCAATGTAGGAGTTTCATGCTTTTCCTAACACTGTTGAAAGGAAAATAAAGATTTTATTAAGGGGATTCAAGGAACTAGAAAGGGATATGTTGCTAGATATAATTGATCATCTAGGTAACATCAAGAGCCTACAGGTTGATTAAATCAAACTACAAATATCTTAAAGGCCAAGGTTGATATTATTTGTGAGGATGGATACAATGATACATTAACTGCATGTGTGGATAATGTGCTAACCTGTCGGTCATTTTTGGAATATTTTGAGAAAGAAACAAATCAAGTGGTGGTTAAGTATTTTTCCTACAACAAAACTGTTGCTAAGGCAATCAAATTCAAATGGCCATCAGACTTGGAATATGATAGCTAGAATAAAAAGTATTTAACAGGTATTTTAAGATGAGCTATTGCTGCCATAATGGAGTAAAGGAGATCAAAAGAGTTTATGCTCAATCAAATGAATCAATCATTTTGATTTCATAGGACTTTTGCTTGTGTGCAAAGTTCCTGAGTTTCATAACTATTTTTTTCTTTTTGTGATGATGTGTCATTCCACGAGCCTGGAGCTTGTTTCTCCCTTATGTTCTATAAAAGGGAAAATCAAGGTGGGAATGAAGGATCTCTCGGAAGTAATAAGTTTAGTTTTGGGTCTTAGAGGCCAGTATGATACAATTTTGGTCTGAAGGAAATGTAAAGATTTGTTGCAGAAAATGAAAAGTGTTATCCCATTGGAAAAATTATGAGATGTACTTTGAAGTTTTGATAACAAAATATGAACAAAGAAATAGCAATTTTCCACCAATATCTCTCCTTCCTTTGAATTGTATGAATTATGGATGAATTAGATCAAGCATGTATTTCATTCATTGCACTATTAAAGGTGTATGCAAATACTTTGTTAATTTGATTCAAGTAATCAATAATTGTTTAAAATAGTGTACATATTCATATAGTTTTGTAGAAGGATATTGTAAGAAGTGTTTGGAGAAAATTTGTTAGCAGAAATTGTTACAAAGTGATAATTTCTTAGGTTAATATTTTCATGAATTTATTCATAAGTATATCTTAAGTTTTACCCAAGGGATTAATGCACTAATCTTTGTATGAACAAATCTAGTTACTTTTAGTTATGATTTTCTATCAAAATCAAATTTGAAGATACCATTATCTTTTGTACTATGTTTAAATTGATATATATTGCATCTCAAGCTCCACAATACTAAGTAGTTTAGTACAAATTTACCTAATTTGTATTACTTTCTCTTGTGTGTGTTGAGCATTAAGGATATTTCCTGCTTTCCTCCTATGAAGCTATATTAGTAAATTGTTGTACATGAGCATTTGAAGGTACACCCACCTAGGTCTTGAAGAACCTAAAGTGTTGAAGGATTTCTAAATCCTTGTTAGTTGGTCTAGAACCTAATTGTGTTTCAATAATTGATAATTGTCATTTCATAGAATTATTGATTGGATTTTATGGTCTACCTCTTTTGGAGAACCAACAAGATCTCTTCCAGCGATAATTTTTTTGAGGGAGCGTCTGCTCTATTCCATCGAATCAGTTTCGATGGGATTCTTTTTTCAGTCAGTGGTTTGTGGGATCCATCGAAATAACAGTTTCATCAATGGGTTTGTTTTGCGATGAAGATTGGGGAAGTCTCATCAATATCCCTTTTGATGAAGTTCAGTGATGTACCAAGTGGCCAAAAGGTTGATCGACATGGTAGTTTCATCGATAGGCTAGATTTTTATGGAGATCTATTTTGTTTCATTGATATGGGTCTTCCTAACTTTTAACAGGCTAGTGTTATTTCAATGATCTTTTCCCTTGAGTTATTAAAATTTCCCATTAAGATGGGACTTAGGAATCGATCAGATGAAAAAACATTCTATCGACATGTTAACTTCATCAAAACAGAGGTCTTCCCAGTCAAATCCTTTTGAACAATGAACAATGACATTCTTAGTTGAAGAGCATTGAATTCCAACTACTTCCAATTGAGAAATAATGCCATCAATATAGGGAAATTTTATCTTCAGCCGCCCTCCACACTTAGTGATTGCAGAGGGATCAAGGTTAGTTTTATATGCCATCTAGGTACATAATGAAGACTTTTTTTGGTCCATAGTTATTGTTGACCTGCTTGCAGTTGCAAAAAAACTTCTTTTTTGGCAGGGGCATTAACTCTAAGATCTTCATGTTGCTTCCAAGCCAAGATCAACTTGCATAGATCATATTTATTCTAATTTTGATCTTCCCTTCTATGTGATCTAACCCTAATTAGGGCTTGAGATTCAATTTTTAATCAGATTTATGCGTGATCTATAAATGCAATGTTTGTAAATATTTCAGGAACTCTTCTCTGTTCTTTGGAAAAATTCTTTCTCTACAAATGTAACAAGCCTTGTCTAAATTTAATAAGATCATTATTTTACCTATTCTAAAATTGAAATGTTTAGTGCATTTTTCCTATATATTTGGACGTATTTCATCATCTAAAGTTCTTTGTATTGTGTAATCATATATTGCTTCATATCTTATTTAGTGAATATCTATATTCCTTATATGATCAAATTAGTCTATTACCTTCATTTTGAACTAACGTTGATAAGTATTTGAACAGTGTACTTTTATGGTTTTGTTGAATTCAAGTGCAGTCTCAGGGAAGAGGAAATCAAAACATTCAGTCTGGTGTATCACCTTTTCCCTTTCATGAATTCTTTCTTCCCTTTCCCCTTCAATTCATTATATTCTAGGTGCATCTTGATTGTAAAGGGAGTAGGCCTTCTCTGGAGATTCAATCTCATTGATCAAGTCGCACATTGAGAGATTATTTCCATATTTCACAAGGTTGTTTAGGTCACTAACCATCACCTAATCAAGGGTGAAAATTTTTGTGATAAAAGACTCTTTCCTTGAAGAATGAACGAATGGATGTAGATGGAAAAAAGATCTTATTTATTGTTTGATAACTCCTCTACTTAGCCATTATGGGAGAGAACCTTTCTACAATGGAGAAGATTTCCTTCAAAGATGTCATAGATGCTCTTGGAATGAAGTCTTTATCTCAAATGCTTTAATGATTATCATCAAATCTTAAGAATGCTCTTGAAATCTTGATCATATATGTGAATTCTTAATTTGGATGTCAAAATGAGAAGAGAGAGGTTTCTTATATACCTCTCACAATATTTCAGATCTCAAAACTCAAAGGAGACCAACACGAAATTAGAAATCTTGCTAAATCCACAAGACGGGATTATAATTCAAATTTTGGGCAAAACATTAGGGAAGACATCCTCTTCCCATCAAAAGAGGTCAAAATTAAAATTACAAATCGAGGAGGAAAGAAAGTTAGCAATTTTGGTGGTGGATAGTTGGATCAAGCATAATGGGCATGAAATCTCGAGAACACAAAAATAGGGCCTAATTGAGCATCTAATTATAGGTGCTTATAATTTAGGATGGTATAGTTGGAAATGGATATTTTATTATCTTGAAAACTAATAGATTTCCTCAAGTGTTATTTTCTATTTTTAATGACAAAACTATTGAAAGAAATAGAAAATGATGATGTTTTGTTAGGATTTAACTATAATTGTTTAGTAAAATTTATTGGTGCATATTTCATTAGTGTTTCACATAAAATCCTATCTCATGATTATAGATGATCCACTTTACATTCACTAAATCTAAATGATTCTTACAAGAGTGAATCAAATTTTTAATAATAGTTATATTTTACACATTAATTAGTCTTCACAATGTTTTGCCTTTGACTCTAATCCTTTTTCCTTTATAACAAAAATATATATTTTAGTATAATTTAAATATGTCTAAGGAGAGGTGAGTGTAATTCATAGTGAATATGTTTATTTCTTATATCAAATATATTAATTGTGAGTAATAAACAATTAGCTTTATAAACCTAGTATGTCAGAACTTGTGATGAAATTTTGAAGTTACTATTTTATTTCTAAAGGTAAACTAAAAAAATGGTTCATCAATATTAACCATTCGTGTATTTGTTAAAAATCATAACTTTTAAATGGTGATTTCAAATATCTTTAGTCTATGGACTTGGTTATAGTTTCTTGTTTATTCATGTAAGAATAATACAAACTTGTATTTGAACATGTAGTAAATACTAGCAGTCGCACGCTTTTGTATGTGCAACGATGAACCGATAGGTGGTTTGATTTTCTAAGAAAGTAAAATGGTTTGCATAGAAGAAAATCTAAAATTTAAAATTTAGCAGATATGCTTACAATTGTCTAATTTTTGGAAATACATAACATACCTATACACAAATGCGACATACACAGTGCACATTAATGTGATACAAAAAATGCATCATAGTTATCTTTCTTAAAGGATTAGCAAATGTACTGACTATATTTCCATCTATATTACAACACATTAATTTTGTCTATTATGGATTAGGGGAAAAAAAAATTAAATCAACAAATGCGTCATAATAGTTGAAAAGTAAGAAACCAAACAAATGATGTGACTACTTGGTCTCACAAAATTTGTCTCATAGAGGGGGCTTTAGGATCTCTTTTTATGGAGTGAGAAGCTCCATGATATAGACAAAAATCTATTGCATGATAAATTAATTCTAAGCTTTGGAAGTTCCCACCACCAACTTGGAAGATTTTCTTTGTTGCACGAAATTTGCACTTTTTTATCTTAGCTTTAATATGTTGGAAAATGAATCATCACTTTTTTAAAAAAATAGAGTGTTGTAAATTACTCGTGAAAACATGAATGATTTTGCAGAGAAAATAAGATTATCTTATCTTCAAGACTTATTTAAATTGCTCATTCAATCTTTAACCATCTTCAAAATAGATATTGATTTTGCACTCAACCAACACCAAATCTATGGGTGACAAAAATTGCATTGGAAAAAAATCATAATCAGTTTAACACCGTAATGTTAAAGAAAGCATCAAATTTTTTAATTTTTTTTTAGATTCAATTTCCACATAACTTAATATAACATTTTTCTGGCATCTACCAAGATCGTCGAAAAAACAATTATTTGAATTTGTAAGCTTCCTAGATTGGATTTTGCTCTACATACAAAGGAAATTATCAAGAACACCATAGAAAATTCAAATACCCTTTTGAAATTCTGTGAACATTAAAATTTCAATAATTTAACAAATACAAAACAAACAAATTTAGGGACAGCCCAAACCATATAGACTCATAATTACAATAATTTAACAAATGCAAAATGAACAAATTTAGGGACAACAAAAATCATATAGACTGAAAATTAATAAAATGAAATGTGAAAACTATTTATCATTTAGTAAACCTTACAAGAATTTTTTTTCTTTAAATAAAATATGGCTACCTTGAAGTTGTAATCACGAGTGTTATAGAACATTTTGAAGATTAATAATAGCAATTAGATGACTTTTGCATTCAAATTAAAAACTTTATATCAAATCTAAAAATCAAAAGTAATTCTAAATCTAAGATTGTTCCATTATGGATGCATCATTCCTGGCTTAATCCAAATCTAACTTGATCTCTACTTGTACAACTCAAGAGAAATAGAATTACTAAATTAATTGAGAAGTGTCAACTGAATTTATACTGAAAAAGATATGATAAACAATAGAACATTCATCATATATTTTGCACAAGTAAACTAAGCTTTGAAATGTTTCATAAAGTATAAAAGAAAGATTGAGAATAAATCACATGCAAACCAAAAGACCATAAAGCTAGGAATTAAAATTGGTAATAGTCAGAATGAAGTAAACTTAACTCATAATAGTACTTTCTAAAATATTAATATTTTTAATGGAAATTTGTGCAAAAAAATATGCACAATCATAAAAAAAATGTCATTCAAGAGCTGACAATTTTCTGGCAAAAAAAATAATTTTTAGGGAGCAAAGCTCCCACACAAAGCCTATCAGCTTAAAAAATGTATGAGCTCATCAATTCAGCTTGATTTATTGACTTGGCCTTGTTAGGATATGATTTTATTCACATGAATATAATATAATTGTCATCTTCCCTTGAACGGAAAGTTTATAAGTGCCTTCAATTTTTTCTTGGGAGGAACCTATGGATTCAAAATATGGAATTATGTAAAGAAATGTTTTTTTTTCGAAACAACTAATATATTATCCTAAAATCTAGTGGACATGTTTCTCGGTCTTTTTCTATTCTACTTACAATTCTAGAGAATTATTGAAAGCTATACAAAATTTATGATTATTTATTATTAGGATTCTAATGTAGTTTTTGAGTCAGTCTAATTGACCAATATTTCATGAGTAGTGATCTATTTGAACCCGTCTCATGAGCATTAATGTTACACATAGAAATGTGTGTATCTAAGTGATGCTCATAGGAGTGAAGCATCAAAACTTCTTAGGATGTCACTCATCCTAGTAGTACTCCAACTCAAGCACACTTAACTATGAGGTCTCCCCCAAGATTAAGCTCACTTAGCTTGCTGCCCCATTTTTAAAAAAATTAATAAATATTGTGTATTTTGAACCATTGGTTATAGAGCACCTTTATATTCATTGACAAGGAGATGGTTCACAAGGCAACAAACTTTTTGAAGGTTTTACAAATGGGGTGTTGAGTTATGTGAGCTTTATCCTGAGAACAAATTCAATAGCTAAGTGTGCTTGACTTATATACTTAGTATTAGGATAGATGACATGCTAAAAAGTCCCAACACTTTACTCTTGTGAGCATCACCTATATGTAATGAGTTACAAGTGAATCATTGATGCTATATTAATGAGAGATGAGTTTGTATAAACCATGACTCATGAAACATGGGTCAGTGAGATTGACTTATAAAAGTTATCCAGATGAATCCTAATAAAAAAAAGTTTGACACAGTATGAAAAAAAGCAATATAAAATTTTCAGCATTATAATTGCTATAGAAAATTATACTTAAACCAACTTAAATTGACTCATGCTTTAACATCAAAACTTTGTAGGTCTAAAGTATATAATATATCTTTCATTTTGATAGTATTTTCTGATTAAATTTTTATTTTTTATCTAAAAGAGTTTTAGTGAACTACATATTTGTCTTATGACACTATTGATATTAGCATTGTAAAGATTGACTACAAGTTTTAGGTGTACAATAACCTCATGAATGTTTGAAAGCATTAAAAATGGCCTTTTTACCTTTTTTTAAGACTCTCAAGGTTTTGCTACAAATTTCAATCACAATACAACAAGTAAACCAACATGTTTGATGAAAATTATTATTGTTGGATGTAATTCGTCAACTTACTTGAGAGAAAGTACTTAGCACTTTTCATAAGACTCGATTTATACCTATGTAGATCCAAAGGTCACACCTTTTTAGTAAAGTGTTATTTTCCACATGTAGAAAGCAATATAGATTCTACCTTCATGTCTCTAATATGCAAATACTAACCATCTAATCATTTAAATTTGTGATTTGAGGGTGGAAAACTATTTGCAAGGTTCATAACTTTTTATTTTAAAATCCCAAAGATATGAGAGGGGACCTAAAAGGTTAATGGATATTTGGGATATAATCTTATGAAAAAATTAAAAAGAGCCTATAACAAAGAGAGTAAAGACTTGTATTTTCTTAGAGTTTGTATATTTTGAGTACATTAAATAGCATAGTGTGTAATGTCTACCCTTATGTTGCATTTTTTTTTATGTTGAATGTTAATGTGATTTACTATTTTGTCTTAAATACATGTGATTCTTATAATGACAAAGAAAATTATTCTACTAACTTTCTTAATGTATTATGTAGAAAATATTCTAATTCTACTTTGCTAGTATGTAAAGTTGGACTTTCTCAAATTTTGAATTATATTGATAAAAAAATTTATTTATTACCTAAAACAATATTTGTGGGGGCTTTAAAAGCCTTACAGAAAAAGATGATATCCAGACAAACCAGAATTAAAACGCAACAAATTTTTTACCTCAACAAACCTCAAGATAAGAACTAAACATTAAAAAAATAAAAAATAAAAACCCACAACAAAAAATGTGATAACACAAAATAGAAAACCATACACAAGAAACAAGCCCATATGTATATTTGCGAATTTACACTACTATAAGCTCTTTTTGAAAAAAATAATCATGCACCTTCACATATTCTAGGAGGTCTTGCTTATCATCATCAAAGAATTTTTTCAATTACAAACCTAATTTGGGAACTATGTTGACCTATATTGCATCCAATTGGAGTTTACCATAATTATTATGATCCACTCATTATGTCAATAAAAATGTGTTTTCTCTTTTATGACAAGGCAACTTGAGGGATGTGCATGGAGAACATGGTTGTTAGCCTAGATACAATTTTTGTACTACCTCCTACATGTCTTTAATGAAGTTTATCTCACACAGTGTTAAGATATAGTGGATTATTACATATAAATATAAAATTGGCAATTATAAATTTAACAACTATAAATTAATGTACTTTTTTAACTATTTGTTAGTTCTTTATGACAAGATGTCTTGAGTGACATGTTTGGATAACATGGTTGTCATCTTGGATACTATTTTTCTATTACTTCCAACACAATTTGAATAGAGGGTGTCATTTACAATATTAAAATATTTTAGAATATTACATACAAATATAAATATATGATTTATAAATTTGAATAATTATAAATATTAACTATAAATTTAACAACTAAAAACTAGTGTACTTTTTAATTTTTTGTTAAAAAATTATTAGAAAATATGAAATGTAAACCTTGAGCTAATAAATACACTTTACTAATGTTGACATGATTCACCTAAAGAACTATTTAGATAAAACAAATATGTGGTATTCGGTATTAAATAGATTCATAAACTCTTTCTCTTTCAAACTTTATTATTTTTAACTTTAAATACATTTAATTTGATTGGTTGAGTTTGAAAGTTAAATGTGAGTGGAATATCTATATTATTTTTTTGTAATTTTGGATGCACTTTTTTAATGAATAGGCATTTTAATTAATATTTAAATAAAAGTGTACTATTAACAAAAAAATGTAGGAGGATATTGGATTGTCCTCTAGGAGTTAATTAGGTAGTACCCAAAAAAGCATAAAACACACAAGAAAAGCCCAAAAACTAAAACACTATCTAAGCTCATAGAGACAACATTACATAAAAACTACTAAGCAGCTAAAGTAGTAGTTGTGGGTGGCGAAGGAGGATCTTGATCATATTTGGGACCTCATACATCAATGGGGTTGAGTTTGTCATTCGAAATAGACCACACTTATTTTATTTTGGCCTCCTCGATTTCTTTTTCCTACTCCTTTCTAGAAGGAGATATTGCTAGTTCCAATCGCGATAACCATTTGGAAGAGCTTGGCTAGCTATTATCTCTATTAGTATCTTTCCACCCAGAACTTCCACCAATAGAAGGGACCGCACAGCCTGTACCCCACCCAAAGGCTAAGCCCCTATGTGGTAGAGAGGTGGAGAATTGCCTTTGAAAATATCTTCCACCACTAGATTGGCAACCTGAGGAGCCTAAGACCACAAGGTTTACGAGTAGTGAATGCAAGAGCTTTGGCCATAGGGTAGAGAGTGGTCATAGGAAGAAGAAATATCTAGAGGCACTTTGGCAACAGTACAAGGGGAATTTCCCAAATGTTCTAAGAGATCCTACAAGCAGGCCACCTCCAATGCAACCTTGTTGGATTGCACTTGAATCTGGACCATCACACTATTACTAATACATGCTTTAGTAAAAAGGAAATCATGAAGATCAAAAGAGCTGTGAGAAAATAAAACAACACTTATGTCCTTCCATAATGTGAAGAGAATTCCCACCCTGAAAGCATGTCAAATTTGGGAAGATTTGAATGGAATTCAACATGAATCCCCCAGAAGAACCATATGCTAAGAAAAAGGTTCAGGCCAAAAGGCTTGAAGAAATCATGAATTCAATTCCAAAAATGCTAGTGTAGACACCTAAATTTAATTGAGAATTTTAATTTAATTTAATTCTCTTGCTTGCATTTGTGATTGAATAGTTACATATTATTTAATTCTTTAATGTTATCCCTCTAGCTTAATTAATTACATTAGTTAGCTATAGTCCAATTAGTATAATGGTGACTCATAGCCATTTAATTAATTAATCCTCCTTCTGTTAATTTAAATAAATATAATTATCAATTTAAATTAATTCATAAATCCTCATTTTCCCTCCACTTGAAATTAAATAACCTATTAATTCTATTTGACCACATGGCTCCTAACTTTAAACCCTCACCTAACCTCACTCCAACTACCTAACCCATGCTTCCAATAGCCCACTTTCCCACTAATTAATCCTAATCCTATTCTAATCCCCTTCTTAACCATTTGAACATTACTAATCAAAAAGTTTAGCCACCGAAGTCAACCATGCCTCTTGTCAACCTTAAATTCTCTTACACACTTTTCCCCTCCAAGGAATATTTTATTCCTTCTTCCCACTTCTCCAAATCCTTTCATGCTCCCCAAAATGGTCACATTCCCCAAGGAATACACTAGGCAAAATGAGCTAGCTTAGGCTTAATAACGGTGGACCAAATGGTTCTGAAACTACAATGTCAAATGGCATGAGAATATTGCAAGTGTCACTAATGATTCAAGGCTGACACCATACTCAAATGAGGGAGGAGCCAGTGGTAGTCCAACTTGGGCTTGTAACTATAGATAGAGGTTCTAGGAAACCAATGCCTATCTTTCCACCACGGTTTAACTACATAGATGCTCAATTTGTGCACATTTAGAGGTAGAGAAGACATGACTAAGTCAAAGGTATGACAATATGAACAAATAAGATAAAATTGGGCTTGTATATGTTTCCAATAATGAAGATTCGTAGTAGCTATAGAAAAAAAATCCATAGGAGTGAAAATGGCATGCTTGTGAAAGTGTGGAGCATGAATCCAGGTACTTGAGCTAAAGAAATCCCTTGAAGCTAAAGGAGCAGCGACCATAGGATATTGTGCTAATTGAAAGAAAGAACAACCCTAAAGCCACAACCATCCCATCTGCGTCAGGATTTGATCTCTTCCCAAACACACCAAATGCTTTTGGAAACAAAATTTCCTTCAATTTGCACTATATATTTCTAATCTCCGTCTAGAAAGGTCTATTGGTCTGATATCCCAAAGAAATACAATGCTTGAGGAGAACCTTACATGCCTCATTACTACTAATTCTCAAATTACCCATTTAGCACATAGGGAAAAACCTTGTTCATGGGTGGATAGAAGTTTGAGACCTCCAAACTCTCTAGGAATTAAACATAATTACCAATTAATCTTATGAAAGTCATGATGGTCTATAACTGAATCCCAAAAAAATACTTGAGAAGCTTCTCAATGTTTGTACAAGAAGTGTTTAAGGGAAGCTTATAAATATACATAAATTGAAAAATCTTTCATGTGTCTTATCCACTTCCACCCATACAAGAGGATCTAGGGTGGATCCCTAAAAATAGATTTTCTATAACATATTTTTTTGTGCCAATGAATCTCTGACCTAGAAGCAAAATAAAAATTGTTAAGACACTGAAGTGCTTCCTAGATATTATGATCATCTTTAATGAGGGTGAAAAAGGAATTATTCGCAAAATAACTATTGATAATTTGAGAAGGTGACTCAGGCAGTGAAATGCCCCTTATCTTCTTAGAAACAATTACATTACCCCAAAGACAACTAAATCCTTCAGCATCTAGCACATACAAAGATGGGGTCAAAGGGAAATCCTGGCAAATGGACCAAAACAACCCAAAAGTTGAAGATTGGCAATCATTAACAATGATATGCCAAAGCACCCCCAAAAGGAATTTTCACAAACTGGATAATACAAAGACCAAACCCCAGAGCCCTTAGCATAGCAAGGATGAAGGCTATTCAATTTGGTCATAGGCTTTAGAAAAGTCAATTTTGACAAAAATGGTATTTTTCTTAGAGCAGCAGATCCACTCCATGCCTTACCAAACATCAATTATATTATCTAAAATAAATATAGATTTAATAAACCCAATCTATTCAAGGTGGACAATTTTCAGAAGCAAGTGATAGATCTTATATTTATATTTTAGGTATAAATTTGAGGTTTCCTTTATTAATAATCTAACCAAGAGATTGAGAATGTAGGGCTTTTATATAGACCTTATGCAAGTCAAGACCAACACAAGGACACAATGCTTTGTAAAAATCAAAAGGAAAGCCATCACAACCAGGGGCCTTGTCATCAACCATACAAAAATAACTTCCTTGAGCTCCTCAATGGCGAGAATTTGGTTGCAAAAGCCCTTTCTGGGCTTCAAAAATCTAAGAGAGAACAACTTAAAGACACTTCCTCAAAGCCCTATTTTGTTCAAGTGAATTAGCCTGCATAGTAAAAACCTTCTCATAATGATAGACAAACATTTTAGAGAGCACCATGTGAACTTCCCTTATGCACTTGTTATCAAGTGGGGAGTAATGCACTCGAAGAGTCAAGAAAATTTATTTAGAGGCATGATTGATGCAGAGCACTAGTGGTTACTAGGAAATATCCTATCATATCCTCTTGATCCTTATTCAATGGATCAATATACTAGACCCTACCCACACAATAGACCTCTCAATGGTCAACAATGGTTCTTACCACCAGACTCTACACCTTGTAGACAACTCCCATCACTTGACAA